>LBNU01016351.1:53248-64144 GCA_014162995.1 Artemisia annua | reverse complement strand
CGAGTAGGTGACTCGGGAGTGGATAGGCAAGGAAGGTGTCTCTTGTAGCCGAACCACGTATAAATCCTTTGTCTGCCGCTTTAGATCTTCATCTCTAACTTATTACTTATTTACTTACTTACATCTCGTATAGCTATAATTGTTTACTATTCATGCATGTGTTGATCTTACATACTTAGCCTTACAATCATTATTATTTTTCATACCGTTGACTATAGTTGTTCAATTGTTCAAGACTTGGAGTTCACATAAGATCGAATCAAGTTTTACGAGTAACCCGCGCGCCCCCCCCCCGCGCTCCCTCCTTCCCCCACCCCCCTCCCCCTCACCTCCTCTTCCCACCCCACCCCACACGCCCCTCCCCCCCACCCCACACACCCACGCCACCCACCCCATCCCCCTCACCCCACCCTCCTCCCTCCTCCGCTCTCCTCCTCCCTCCCCTCACCCACCCCCTCACCCGCCTCACACCCCCCCCCCCCCCCACACACTGCAACTCGAATCTAATTTATTGAAAACCAATTTTTGTAATAAAGTAAAAATAGCTGTATAAAGGTACTTTTGGGTTCTAGGTGTTTCACAATTGGTTATCAGGCCACGTCAAACAAGATTTTTAAATAATGTATGGAAAGTTATTTATGATCTTTTGTAATCGTTTTTATGGGGAACTCTGTGTAAAAGTTTTTAGAGGGGCGATATCACTATATTTTGCTAAGACGTGCCTACTATGTTGTATATAATATGGAATGGTATTTTTTTTGATTGAAAAAGGTAGATTCGATAAATGATAAGTGTTAATATGACTATATCATTAAAGAGTTGCTTAATTGCTCATTCGGCTCATGTCAAGGTATTTACCTTTTGGTTGATCTTTCGCTCCTCTGTTTTCTAAGTATAATTTTTGTTTTTAAGGAGAGAGATGATTAATGTATCTTTGAATATTACATAGATATGATGAACGTTGAAAAAGAACGTAAGAAATAAGATTATAATTCTTTTCTTGAATGTATAGGTTTTCTGTGTGAATTGTTTATTAATAAGCGTTGGGTTAGCCACCAAAGAATATGAAAGAATTTTTTTGTTGTAACAAACCGTCAATAAGTTTGGGATATCTTGTTTATTAATCTCACTCATCCCTCGTAAGGTAATAGGCAATTGTAAATATAAAGTGAGGGTTTATCAGAGGTTCATTGCTTTTTCACATAATAAAAGTAAACAGGAATTTTATGATTGCTGAAAAGAGGGTAGTCAGATTATTGGAGTGAGAATGCAGTGTATTTCTATGTTTTAATAACGGGACTATGTCAAATCATATAAGGTCTTTTACATGCATCAATTGATGAGTATATCCTATTTAGGACGGCTTTTCTGTCTGTAAAATAGTATGTTGTGTTAGGATGATATATATTAGTGCTCAGGCTTAATCGACAAAGATGGTGGACTATAAGTGTCACGGCGATTGAAGAATCAGAGACTTGTCAACTCTTCAGACTTGACCGATTGTGATCGGCAACTGAAAGTCTAACGAAGCAATAATAAAAGAAAGACTCGAGATGGTCAAAGAAACGGAAGCAAAGCAAATCAATTGCGTGAAATCTTAAGGTAGGTAACTTTTTAGTGATGCGCAGATTTATAGTTAGATACATGGAAAGAGTTTTCTTCACTATGTCAACAAGCTCCCTTATGGCGGAGAAAACCTTACACAACTTTTGCTTACACTAATTAATGATACTAAGCTAAATGTCGGGTTCTAATTGTAGCTAGAACCAATCTCACAACACACCACAACTTCTTCACTACTTCTTCACAACTTCTTCACTACACAACTTCTTCACTACTTAGCTCTAGATCTTCACACCTCTACTTCTTCTTCACAACACTACTCCTACTTCCCAACTTCAATTCACAACTATCACACCTAAATCTACTCTTTACAAATAATATATACAACTACAAAACTATATTCACAAATCTACAATACTTCTTAAACTTGAGGTTGAAGAAGTATTCTTCTATTGCACTTTGGATGAGGTAGGATGAGGATGGATTAAATCAATTGAAACAACGATTAATAATCTTATGATCAAAGGGTTTAGAAGGATATTTAGAGAGGATTGGATCTGAAAATTTTGGTGCAAAAGGTAAAGAAAAATACCAGGTTTGAGGTGGTATTTATAGGCAAAGAAATCTGACACAGGGAGCGTGCCGGCCCCCTTAAAATTAAGGGGGCCACCCCTTATAATTAAGGGGGCCGCCCACCTGTAACGACCAGATTTCTTGTCTTTTTCTGGGGAAAGTTTATTTGGTGAAAAACTGACTGATTTTTGTTAAAATTTTGAATTCATATATTTAGTATGATTTAAACATTTTCCTTTATTACCAAAAGTGTTTTTCAAAATTATATAATATGTTTATATTATTTAACAAACTTTGTAATAATTAATTAAATACCCCTTTGATCATGAAATGTATTAAGCACTTGTTTATTAATACCTTAAGTGATTTAGTTGGATAAAATGATATAAACTAACTTAATTCTTGTTTACGTAGTAATCTTATGTTTAATGATTTTACATTTTGTGATCGTCAAAACATAGAGGTATCAAAAAATATGAATAACGTTTTTATGCATTATTTATATCAACAATCTCCCCCTTTTTGTTAGCATCAAAAAGGTTATCCCGATTAGCTTGGAGCTCCCCCTTGATGAATACTCCCCCTCGTTTTCAGGTCATAAAAGAATCGAGATATGGAATGCTTGCAAAACAAGTTAGAGCACATGCAATATATATATGATGCATGTAATACATATAGTACAAGAGAACTAACAAGAATGCACAAGAAACATTCATTAATAATTTAAATAGATTATGTTGAAAACATAATCATTAATACGTAAGAATATATATATGCTTTTCTTATAAATTACACTAGATAATACTAAGTTGCCAACTTGAGGTCTCTTAGACTTGCTTGGAACAAAAAAGGTTTGTGGAGATTTTATTTGAAGATGGGAAGCACGGTAGTTGGATTTAGTAGAGATAGATTTTTGTGGGAATGGTGTTTGGAGAGTTTGGTGGTTGTTGTTGGAACAAATTCTCAATATATGAACTCATCTCCTAGGCCAAATATGATGGTTTGGTTATAGATGCAACTAAGACAAATATGATGGTTTGGTTATGGATGAACTCATCTCTTAGGAAAGGTGTGCATTAAGGGATGTTATGGGTGATAATGATAGGGTGATGTCTAAGGATGCATTTTCAATGGTAGATTGTGGGTTTGGAGCGGTTGATGAATATTTGGTGTCTTGAGTGAGTGATGGGTTTGGTTTTGTTTTTGGAAAAAGGTGCAACAAGAGTAATTGTTGACATGGTTCTCAAAATTGATCAAATTGTTTGATGGAGAGGAAGGTTTTTGATCCAAATTGCGTTGAGCAAGGTGTAACGCAAGAAGAGCATTAAGCTCATGAGCTTCTTTGAGCTATTCAATGAACTTTTTATGTTCGGTCGATGGTGATGGTGGAGTTGTTGAGTTGTGATTTGGCATGGGATTCATGTTTTGTTGAGGGTAATGGTTGTTCTTTTGAAATTGAGTATGTTCCTCAAAAGGATCATCTGGTAGAAGTGAGTGAGGTGAATGTGGGATTTTTTAATGGTGAGTGTGATTGTGAGGTTGTCTTGTTTATGTATAAGGGTGGTTGCATTTGGGTAAGTTGGAGGCTTAGGTGTTGGTTGGTTAGAGACAACATCGTTTATTGATGAGGATTTTTGACTTTGGTTTGTTGGGAGAAGTCATGATTGGTTGAGTATAAAGGTATGGAAGAAGAGGATGTTCCACGAGTGGAGGTTGCTTATGGATGGTCCATTTGGTGCACTAGGAGATGAGCATTGAGGTTGAAGTGATGGGGTTGTGTTGTCATCTTTGGTTAATTCAATGAAGAGTTATTTAGGACAACATACTATTTTACAGACAGAAAAGCCGTCCTAAATAGGATATACTCATCAATTGATGCATGTAAAAGACCTTATATGATTTGACATAGTCCCGTTATTAAAACATAGAAATACACTGCATTCTCACTCCAATAATCTGACTACCCTCTTTTCAGCAATCATAAAATTCCTGTTTACTTTTATTATGTGAAAAAGCAATGAACCTCTGATAAACCCTCACTTTATATTTACAATTGCCTATTACCTTACGAGGGATGAGTGAGATTAATAAACAAGATATCCCAAACTTATTGACGGTTTGTTACAACAAAAAAATTCTTTCATATTCTTTGGTGGCTAACCCAACGCTTATTAATAAACAATTCACACAGAAAACCTATACATTCAAGAAAAGAATTATAATCTTATTTCTTACGTTCTTTTTCAACGTTCATCATATCTATGTAATATTCAAAGATACATTAATCATCTCTCTCCTTAAAAACAAAAATTATACTTAGAAAACAGAGGAGCGAAAGATCAACCAAAAGGTAAATACCTTGACATGAGCCGAATGAGCAATTAAGCAACTCTTTAATGATATAGTCATATTAACACTTATCATTTATCGAATCTACCTTTTTCAATCAAAAAAAATACCATTCCATATTATATACAACATAGTAGGCACGTCTTAGCAAAATATAGTGATATCGCCCCTCTAAAAACTTTTACACAGAGTTCCCCATAAAAACGATTACAAAAGATCATAAATAACTTTCCATACATTATTTAAAAATCTTGTTTGACGTGGCCTGATAACCAATTGTGAAACACCTAGAACCCAAAAGTACCTTTATACAGCTATTTTTACTTTATTACAAAAATTGGTTTTCAATAAATTAGATTCGAGTTGCAGTGTGTGGGGGGGGGGGGGGGTGTGAGGCGGGTGAGGGGGTGGGTGAGGGGAGGGAGGAGGAGAGCGGAGGAGGGAGGAGGGTGGGGTGAGGGGGATGGGGTGGGTGGCGTGGGTGTGTGGGGTGGGGGGGAGGGGCGTGTGGGGTGGGGTGGGAAGAGGAGGTGAGGGGGAGGGGGGTGGGGGAAGGAGGGAGCGCGGGGGGGGGGCGCGCGGGTTACTCGTAAAACTTGATTCGATCTTATGTGAACTCCAAGTCTTGAACAATTGAACAACTATAGTCAACGGTATGAAAAATAATAATGATTGTAAGGCTAAGTATGTAAGATCAACACATGCATGAATAGTAAACAATTATAGCTATACGAGATGTAAGTAAGTAAATAAGTAATAAGTTAGAGATGAAGATCTAAAGCGGCAGACAAAGGATTTATACGTGGTTCGGCTACAAGAGACACCTTCCTTGCCTATCCACTCCCGAGTCACCTACTCGTCACTAGAGTCCTTTAGAGCTTTCAACGCAATTGATTTGCTTTGCTCCGTTTTTCCTTTGACCATCTCGGAGTCTTTCTTTATTATTGCTTCGTAGACTTTCAAGTTGCCGATCAACTCGTCAAGTTGAAGAGTTGACAAGTTCTTCGATTCTTCAATCGTCGTAACTTTAGCTCGCCATTTTGGATGAAGAGCCATAAAAAATTTCCTAACAAAATTCTGACTAGAAAAATTCTCATCAAGTGCTTTTAAACTTTTGATGATAGTGTTAAACCTAGCAAATGCATTATCTATTGATTCCTCTTCCGGAATCATAAATTGTTCGTATTGTTGAACAAGAAGATCTATTATATTATATTTGACTTGCTTATTACCTTGGTGAGTGATTAATAAAGAATCCCAAATTTCTTTTGCGGTTTTACACATAAAAATTCTTTCATATTCTTTGCGTGGTAAAGCATTATAAATAACCATTTTAGCCTCATTATTTTTTGCTAGTTTCTTTTTCAAATCATCATTTTGTTTTTCAAAAGATACAATTTCATCCTTTTTAGTTTCAAAATTATATTAAATAGGGGGAAATCAACAAAGGTAATGACATGCCAAAGATCAAGATCTTTTGATTTCATATAAGTTTCGAATCTATTTTTCTAATAAAGAAAACCATCACTTTCAAATAGTGGTGGTCTTTGCATAGATTGCCCTTTGAAAAAATTTTCCGATTCCATAGATCGATTCAAGTTTTAAAATACAATTTATTTTAAAAATCTTGTTTGACGTGGCTCTGATACCAATTGTGGAAAACTAGAAGGTGGAGTTGAATAGTTTTACGTCTTTTTAATTTATACAAAAACTTGGTTTCAATAAATTGATTCGAGTTTATTCAATTGTTTGTTTGAAAAGCCGTTGATTAGAGTTAAGGATAAAACAACTATATGATATAGTATATGTGTGTCCTTTTAGGTTTGTTATGAAAACTTTGTTTTTGAAAACTTAGTTTAGTTTTAAAACCTCGTTTACTCTTAAAATTTTGATTCGATCTTATGTGAACTCAAGTCTTTAACAATATGAACAACTATATCAAGGTATGAAAAATAATAATGATGTAAGCTAAGTATGTAAATCAACACATGCATAATATAAACAATTATAGCTATACGAGATGTAAATAAGTAAACTAAGTAATAAGTTAGATATGGAAAGATCTAACAGCGAGACAAAGGATTTATAGTGGTTCGGCTACAAGGACACCTTCCTTGCCCTACTCCACTCCCCGAGTCACCTACTCGAGAGTTTTCTTCACTATGTCAACAAGCTCCCTTATGGCGGAGAAAACCTTACACAACTTTTGCTTACACCAATTAATGACACTAAGCTAAATGTTGGGTTCTAATTGTATCTAGAACCAATCTCACAACACACCACAACTTCTTCACTACTTCTTCACAACTTCTTCACTACACAACTTCTTCACTACTTAGCTCTAGATCTTCACACCACTACTTCTTCTTCACAACACTACTCCTACTTCCCAACTTCTATTCACAACTATCACACCTAAATCTACTCTTTACAAATAATATATACAACTACAAAACTATATTCACAAATCTACAATACTTCTTAAACTTGAGGTTGAAGGAGTATTCTTCTATTGCACTTTGGATGAGGTAGGATGAGGAAGGATTAAATCAATTGAAACAAGGATTAATAATCTTATGATCAAAGGGTTTAGAAGGATGTTTAGAGAGGATTGGATCTGAAAATTTTAGTACAAAAGGTAAGGAAAAATATCAGGTTTGAGGTGGTATTTATAGGCAAAGAAATCTGACACAGGGAGCGTGCCGGCCCCCTTAAAATTAAGGGGGCCGCCCACCTGTAACGGCCAGATTTCTTGTCTTTTTCCGGGGAAAGTTTATTTGGTGAAAAACTAACTGATTTTGGTTAAAATTTTGAATTCATATATTTAGTATGATTTAAACATTTTCCTTTATTACCAAAAGTGTTTTTCAAAATTATATAATATGTTTATATTATTTAATAAACTTTGTAATAATTAATTAAATACCCTTTTGATCATGAAATGTATTAAGCACATGTTTATTAATACCTTAAGTGATTTAGTTGGATAAAATGATATAAACTAACTTAATACTTGTTTACGTAGGAATCTTATGTTTAAATAAATCACGCTTAAGAGGCTTAGTGACTATATCGGCAATGTTACCTTCCGAAGCTACCTTCTCTATTGTTATATTTTCTTTTTGTATAATGTCCCTAAGAAAGTGATGACGTATTTCTATACGTTTAGTCCTAGAGTGTTGAACATGATTCTTACTTAAATCTATAGCACCTTTGTTATTGCACATAATAGGAACATTTTCTAACCTAATGCCATAGTATTCGAGAGCTTGTTTCATCCATAGTTTTCTTACGCGAGGGATCTAGTCTTACTTCTATATTAACGATTAATCCACTTAATTCATTTCACTTCATCACCATGAGTTTTCTACAAGTGGACATAGAAGATTTCCATTTTCTATGTTGTTCGACAATGAACAATTTTATTTAAATCCTAGGAAAGCCAACTAAGAGGGGTCCATAATATGTGAGCAAGTAAGTATTACTAGCTATATAACTAAGCATTATTCTAACTAATTATTAGTCTAAGAATATAAATTTTAACGATAAACTTAAAAGAAATGCGTACCTTTTAGTCTTCAATAAATTTTCTTCAAAAACTTCAAGTTGCCATATTGATTTATAGAAGCCATTTGTATATGAGATTCCAATAGTTTCGAAAAGTGACAACTTAGCCACTTGGTTCCCATGGTCTCATTGGTCCAAAGTTGTTTGAACCAAACATGGTTTGCAATTGACTAGGATGCATGTATGGTGAAAATATTCCCTATGGGCTAAAGCTTGGTTGATGTGGATATATCCACATTGGGTGACTGTTATTAGAAAGGTTTTGCCTACCTTGATTTCTTCTAGGTTGAGGTGTTTTACACCGAGGATGAGGATTATTTGGTCTATTTGGAGGTGGAGTTTTAGATCTTAATTTTGGTTTAGAAAATCCGGTTTTGGCTTTTAGTGATGGTTTATAAAAACTTTTTACTTCCTCATCACTCGCAATAGGTATTTTTCTATCTTTTACAAGTATATACTTAGGTTTTGAATCTAAGGGTTTTTGTTTACTAAGTTCACATTCAAACTTTACATTTTTATTTTCACTAGTTGAAACATTAGTTGAGTTGAATCCTACGCCGGTTTTATTTACCGAAGTTCCTTGAACACTTATTATTTTCTTAAGTGAGTTACTACTATTTTCAACTTTGTCAAGTTTGGAAATTTTATCTTTAAGTTTTTCGTTTTCATTTTTGACCTCTAGACATGTTTCACATTCTATAAAAACTTCTTTTCCTTTTTCTAAATGTTGCAGTTTGATTTTTAATTCAAGTACCTCATTTTCTAATTGATTATTAATATGTTTTAGTGATTTATTTTTAGCCATGACTTTGTATAACCTACTATATTCATTATCTAGGTCTTTTTCATCTAAAGATAGGTTTTTATCACTATAGTATTCGGTTTCGGAACGTACCTCATCGGATGCCTTTGCCATGAGACACTTTTCTTCTCTTGTTGTCTCTTTTTCATCATTGTCACTATCGCTCCATGCTTCTCCTACAAAGGCCTTGCAGTTTTGACTTCTTGACAATTTTGGACATTCTCCAATAAGATGATTTGGATCTCCACACTTGAAACACTTTCTTTCACTATATGGTTGCCTAACATATCTTCCTTGTCTTTTGAAGAATTTCTTGAAGTTTCTTACGGCCATAGCATATTCTTCGTCATCGCTTTCGAATGTTAAGCATTCTTCGTCACTAGAGTCCTTTTTTGTAATACCTAAAATTTAGAACTTTGCAAAATTACCAAATTGCCCCTATAATTTTAAAATTTTGTAAAAACTATAATTAAATAACAAATAATTCCTAAACTCTTATAAATATACAAACTATGATCAATAATAATTTTAATAGGACAATTGAATTATGAAAGCCCACCTAAAATTTATTTAGGCCACGCCTAAAATAATTAGAAGTCCAAAATTGATTTAATAATTGTACAAAATTTAGAAATAAAAGAGATAAGAATCAAATAAATAAGGGAACATAGAATTCTGATTTTTGGCCTCTTATAATCCCAAAAAGAAGCAATCTGATTTAAAATGAATAAATGAATAATTCTCGACTTCTAATCCGTCTAGGTCCAGTGAAGAATGAGGAGTTCCTATTTATGTCTGACGCTTTTGTGTCCGCTTTGTCTACTGGTTGAGGTACAGATATTCTGACCTTTCAGTAAGGTTTCTCATGACTCATGATACGTCTTCCCCACTCCCCTCTGATTTCTGATCTTGGTTCCTCTGATATCTCTGGTTCATTGATATTACATTTGTATGATAACTTTTGAAAATATAATCGGATGGCATGGGACAACTGTATGGATATGATTTATGTTAATATGATATTAGACTTGTTTTAAATGGAAATTTAAATAAATCTTGCTAAAAATATTTTAAAGAACTACATTTATGATAAATATGATTTTAAATGAAATGGAAGACTTCTAAATCTGTTTTTCTTATTAAACTTTCATACTTGTAAACTCTGAACCATTGGTATGAACCATTGTTACCTTTCAGTTTCTTTTGCTTAGGATTCCCTATGCCATTGCTATGATCCCTTACTGTTTGAACTTGTTTCCTGAATCATTGGTTATTTTTTGAATCACTTACTATCTGAAATTGCTATCTGAACCTTTGACATTGTGTTTATGAAACATGGACCTCTGATATTAAACTTCTGATATCTAAGCCTTTTGATATTGAACTTCTGATTTATGAACCTCTGGCTTATGAACCTTTTTAATATAAACTTCTAATTTATAAACCTTTTCAAAAGATAAACTTCTGCTAAATATGGAAAGATAACTCAAAAAGAAGCAATCTGATTTAAAATGAATAAATGAATAATTCTCGACTTCTAATCCGTCTAGGTCCAGTGAAGAATGAGGAGTTCCTATTTATGTCTGACGCTTATGAACCTTTTTAATATAAACTTCTGATTTATAAACCTCTGGCTTATGAACCTTTTTAAAAGATAAACTTCTGATTTATAAACCTTTTCAAAAGATAAACTTCTGATTTATAAACCCTTTAAAGGATGAACTTCTGACTTGTGAACGTTTCTAAAATTGAATCTCTGACTTATGAAACTACTAATCTGACTAAATCTGACATCTGTATATCTGATACGATCTGTAAAAAAATCTGGACATCTATTTAATCTGGATAATTAATTAAAATGATAATCTAAAGTCTTATCAAAACCACTTGGAATATTAACCACGCAGAATCTTCTCTAAAAGCTCCTATTTTGCACTCTTCATCCCATAACCCAGCATTTCCTATTCTAAAACCTGCCGGCGGGTGAAAGAAAACGCTTCGCTGAGCCTTAAAAAGGCCCAGTAACAGCATATAACAACCAG
>LBNU01016351.1:31371-52971 GCA_014162995.1 Artemisia annua | reverse complement strand
GTATTTTAAGATTCTGAGATGTATTCCTTTATCAGGAAAACTTTTGTAACCTTTGGAATTCAATTGTAATACATATGTTGTATGTCTGTATATGCTTTGATATGTCACCATAATGTAGCACTTCTACCCTTGGCGGGTTGGGGTGTTACATTTTTAGCTTTCAACGCAATTGATTTGCTTTGCTCCCTTTTTCCTTTGACCATCTCGGAGTCTTTCTTTATTATTGCTTCATAGACTTTCAAGTTGCCGATCAACTCGTCAAGTTGAAGAGTTGACAAGTTCTTCGATTCTTCAATCGCCGTAACTTTAGCTCGCCATTTTGGATGAAGAGCCCTAAGAAATTTCCTAACAAAATTCTGACTAGAAAAATTCTCATCAAGTGCTTTTAAACTTGTGATGATAGTGTTAAACCTAGCAAATGCATTATCTATTGATTCCTCTTCCGGAATCATAAATTGTTCATATTGTTGAACAAGAAGATCTATTTTATTATCTTTGACTTGCTTATTACCTTGGTAAGTGATTAATAAAGAATCCCAAATTTCTTTTGCGGTTTTACACATAAAAATTCTTTCATATTCTTTGCGTGGTAAGGCATTATAAATAACCATTTTAGCCTCATTATTTTTTGCTAGTTTCTTTTTCAAATCATCATTTTGTTTTTCAAAAGATACAATTTCATCCTTTTTAGTTTCAAAATTATATTGAATAGGGGGAAAATCACCAAAGGTAATGACATGCAAAAGATCAAGATCTTTTGCTTTCACATAAGTTTCGAATCTGTTTTTCCAATAAAGAAAACCATCACTTTCAAATAGTGGTGGTCTTTACATAGATTGCCCTTCTAAAAAATTTTCCGATTCCATAGATCGATTCAAGTTTTAAAATACAATTTATTTTAAAAATCTTGTTTGACGTGCCTCTAATACCAATTGTGGAAAACTAGAAGGGGGGTTGAATAATTTTACGTCTTTTTAATTTATACAAAAACTTGGTTTCAATAAATTGATTCGAGTTTATTCAATTGTTTGTTTGAAAAGCCGTTGATTAGAGTTAAGGATAAAACAACTATATGATATAGTATATGTGTGTCCTTTTAGATTTGTTATGAAAACTTTGTTTTTGAAAACTTAGTTTAGTTTTAAAACCTCGTTTACTCTTAAAACTTTGATTCGATCTTATGTGAACTCAAGTCTTGAACAATATGAACAACTATATCAAGGTATGAAAAATAATAATGATGTAAGCTAATTATGTAAATCAACACATGCATAATATAAACAATTATAACTATACGAGATGTAAGTAAGTAAACTAAGTAATAAGTTAGAGATGGAAAGATCTAACCGCGAGACAAAGGATTTATAGTGGTTCGTCTACAAGGACACCTTCCTTGCCCTACTCCACTCCCCGAGTCACCTACTCGAGAGTTTTCTTCACTATGTCAACAAGCTCCCTTATGGCGGAGAAAACCTTACACAACTTTTGCTTACACCAATTAACGACACTAAGCTAAATGTCGGGTTCTAATTGTAGCTACAACCAATATCACAACACCACAACTTCTTCATTACGTTTTCACAACTTCTTCACAACACAACTTCTTTAATACTTAGCTCTAGATCTTCACACCACTACTTCTTCTTCACAACACTATTCCTACTTCACAACTTCTATTCACAACTATCACACCTAAATCTACTCTTTACAAATAATATATACAACTACAAAACTATATTCACAAATCTACAATACTTCTTAAACTTGAGGTTGAAGGAGTATTCTTCTCTTGCACTTTGGAAGAGGTAGGATGAAGAAGGATTAAATCAATTGAAACAAGGATTAATAATCTTATGATCAAAGGGTTTAGAAGGATGTTTAGAGAGGATTGGATCTGAAAATTTTTGTGCAAAAGGTAAGGAAAAATACCATGTTTGAGGTGGTATTTATAGGCAAAGAAATCTGACACAGGGAGCGTGCCGACCCCCTTAAATGGAGGCCGGCCCTCTTAAAATTAAGGGGGCCGCCCACCTGTAACGGCCATATTTCTTATCTTTTTCTGGGAAAAGTTTATTTGGTGAAAAACTAACTGATTTTGGTTAAAAATTTGAATTCATATATTTAGTATGATTTAAACATTTTCCTTTATTACCAAAAGTGTTTTTCAAAATTATATAATATGTTTATATTATTTAATAAACTTTTTAATAATTAATTAAATACCCCTTTGATCATGAAATGTATTAAGCACTTGTTTATTAATACCTTAAGTGATTTAGTTGGATAAAATGATATAAACTAACTTAATATTTGTTTACGTAGTAATCTTACATTTAATGATTTTACATTTTGTGATCATCAAAACGTAGAGATATCGAAAAATATAAATAACGTTTTAATGCATTATTATTTTAACAGTTATATTGCACCGAAGCTAGTTTCCCCCGTCTAAAAGCATAGTGATTCTAAAAGATCCTAAATTTTTAGTGTTCCTAGGTATGTCTACTTATTTTAGCTTCCTATAAGCTCTAGTTCTTAAATCCTAAGGCAGTCTATAGTGTGTCCTATGGCAATCTATAGTGTGTCCAAAGGCGTAGGGGTTCCTAATATGGGATACGAGTTTTAAGAAAAACTAAGTATGAGTAGATTAAAACTTCTATTTTATAAAGTGAAAACCTAGCAAGTACTCGTTTATAGCTAAGTTATCTACCTATAAACCTATATTACCT
The DNA here is from genome assembly GCA_014162995.1 of Artemisia annua. NCBI lineage: Eukaryota > Viridiplantae > Streptophyta > Magnoliopsida > Asterales > Asteraceae > Artemisia > Artemisia annua. The sequence goes on along the minus strand of LBNU01016351.1, from coordinate 50,242 downwards.
AAGTTTATAACCTTATTTTGATTCTTTGTCATTTTAAGTTCTTAGATAGCTTCCAAAAGATCCTCTATATCAGACCTATGATTATCCCTAATATCCTCGATAATCATTTCTATAGTGGAAAGTCTAACATGTGCAGTAACTACTTCGTCAGAGTGTCCATCATTTTTGTTTGCAACCTAAAGATTTGATTACAAGTTTTCTCTAATTCATTTTCTGACCTATTTCTACCTATTCCTAGATCACTAATCCTATTTTCTACTTCTTCTATTCATCCTAAAGATAACTTATCTAAATGACTAAGTATTTCCTCTATTTGTTCCTCATGTCTTTCTAAAGGCGTTTTATATGAACTACTACCTATTTCAAACCTAGGGGGAGGTGAAGGTGGTATAATACGTAATTTCTTATGGGGAGGTGAAACTATTTCAGGAACATAACGATCTTGACTATTACAGTGTGGTATAGATGGGGTAGGGGTTATAGTGGGTACAGTAGGAATATTTCCACCATATGTTTGCATATACCCATTATATGCTTGCATATAGGGATCATTCGGGGAAAGTTCTAATCCTAAATTAGTTAAGATATTCTGGGCTATTTCTTCCGGAGAATTAGAACCAGAAGATGAGTGGGTAGGGATAGTTGGGGTATATTCATAACTAACGGATGAAGTATCTGTATCATCGGTATACAACACGATGATAGTAGTGTTAAAGGATGACATATCTAACTGTAATACCCGAAAGAGTATCTTAGCATAATCCTAACCTAAGTAGATATATCCTAGAGGCAATACTAATAATGGGGATTTTATCCTAGAGGAAATAGTGGGGAATCTATCCTAAAGGCAATTCGGGAGTTCTAACCTAAAGGCAAGTCAGGAATACTAACCTAAAGACAAGTCGGGAGTCCAAAGGCAAGTTCGGAGATTTTAGTGGCATGGAGGACTTTTTGAAAAAGTGGTTGTAGTTTAGGAAAAATCCTTTGTTCTTTATAACCAAGGCTCTGGTACCAATCTGTAACACCCCCATTTTTCACTGTTCGCCGCAGATTTAGTGTTTGGGGTATTACTTCATGGAAACAAAGACAAGATATAGAAAACGACTCGAAAAGAGACGTTTTTGAAAAAGATGTTATCATTCATTTATTCATCAGAGTTTTTACAGTAAAAGATGTACTTTTACCAAAAGAGAGGTCCCTAAGATACGTTTTAAGACACAAAACTGATGAATGATAACTATTCTGGACGTCCTCATGTCCAGTACTTCTCCGTGCCAGGGTTCCTATAGTGCCTAATTACCTAGGATAACATGCTTAAAAGTCAACACGTATGTTGAGTGAGAGTCATAGGTTTAAGTAGATAGTGTATGAATACAAGTTCCACAAGGTTCAGCTTAAACCCTATGTATGGAAAGGTTTTAGTGATAGAAGGTATATTGCACTAAGCTCATGAACCACACGTTAACAGTCCGAGTCATGGGGTCTGCAGACCAAACCATGAGGGGACGGGAAGGATAACTTGCCAAAGTTAATCCTTCAGTGTGTTCAAATATAGTACTTATTGGTACCATCCAGAGAGATGTTAATACCAACGGGAATTGTCAAACTCCAATAGATCTATCAACTATATTCGTGTTCGTGTGGGTAAAATATCCCAAACGATTAGATTCATGAATTTTAGTTATGTAGTGGTGGCAGATAGTTTACTTGTGCAATAACCGAAGAAAAAGACTTGTATTCGGTTTTAAAGCATGTATCCCCCTCACAGAGGGTTGTAAAACATATAAAAGTGAGGCTATGAAAACTCACCTAAGTCTTATGATAAGTAAAGTAGGGTTTAGACAACTCACTCACGTATCCTGGGGGTAGTGTAGGTATGTGTATGTCAAGTCTTAGTCTAGGTTTAACTAATCACTCTTAGGGTTTTTATATATAACATAACACCGTTCGGGCCATCGTAATTCAGAAGTATATGACTCCTCACATGAAGCTCCCTACTATTGTATTATGTTATCAACATAATACCGTTCGGGCCATCATAATTCAGAAGTTAATACTCCTCACAAGAAGCTCCCTATTATTGAGTTATATTGTTATTATGGTTTAGTTATAACATAACACCGTTCGTCCCATCATAACTCAGAATTATATGCAATAATCGTTTGAGGAGCCAGGGCACTTTAAATCGTAAACCCAGCAAACTCATCAAAACGAAATATCCACATAGTACTCCTCGTATAAAGCTCCCTAGTATTGTGTTATGTTTCTAACTTAAAATAGGTTTTATATTTATGAAAATAGTCCATTTATAACCTTCAAGTTTATATATTTACGTTTTCTACCCTAAACTTATAAACTTATAACAATTAAGCATATAACTTTCTAACTTTTGCACATTTAGTCCCTATACTTATATAATTTAGAGAAATGACAAAAATGGTCCTTAAACTATAATAATTTTCAATATTTACCCTTTTTACCCTTAACTTTATAGTATTTGCAAAACTAGTCCTTTTTAGTTTATAACTTATTTTAATTTCTATCCTAAGGTTTTACAACTTTGCAAAATGAGTCCTTATGTTTATAACTTTCAAGTAATGTCAAAAATAGTCCCTAGACTCTATAGTTTTAGAAATTTACCATATATACCCTTATGCATGAAAACTTTTACAAAACCAGACCTAATTTCAAATAAGCCATATTTTTATAAACTAACTAAGTTTCTAAGCTTATGTTTAGCTAATATAAGTTCAAATAAGTCACCTAATTCAGTTTATAGCATAATATAGGGCAATTTAGCATGCAAACTCCTATTTTCCTAAATCTAGGGTTTCGAATAGAAAACATGCAAATGAAATGGTTCAAGGCTATCCTAAGGGTTCTAATGCATGTCCTAAGAGTCCAAGATCTATTCTAAGTCTATTTGATTCAATATTAAGGCTTACCTAGGTAGTAGGAAGGGTAACGAGGCAACTAGGGTTTCTAGGGTTTCTCTCGGCCAAAACCACAACTCGACAAGGGCAAGGCTTTGCTACTCGACTTCTAAGGCTTCTAAGGGTCTAGTACTACAGAAGTTTAGGTGGTATAGAAGAGAGGAAGGTGTGAAGAGAAATGGAGGGGATTTGGGGGGTATTTATAGGGTGCTAAGGAGTAGCGAGCAAGAAAACTTGAGCTAGGTGTCGAGGATGGGGGAGATCGAGTAAGCAGAGCTAGGGGTTATGGCAAGTCTAGGAGGTGATGAGGACGAGCTAGGAGTAGCTAGGGGGCTGCCTAGGTCGGTTGTGGTGTATGGCGGTCGAGAAGTTGAAGAAGGTGATCCACCTCCTTGCTTGATTGCTAGGGAGGTGCTTAGAGGTGCTTATAGAAACTCGGTTTTAGGTTTTAGGTATAGTTTTAACTTAGTTTTGCCTATCGTGAGTTTTAGGTCTAGCCTAAGGTTTAGTGCCTAGATTAAGGTCCTAAGGGTGCCTGACTAATACTAAGTCCTAGAGGGCTTATACTAAGTGATGGTAGCTTAATGTAAAGATTTGAGAAAGTTAGACCTAGTTTCCGAGAAGTTATGACCTAGTTATAGTTTTGTGCTTATGTGACTTGTACCTAAGTTCTAGGGAGTTGTACTATGTTCTAGAGAGTCTAATATAACCTAAGGTCACTAATGTAAGTCATACCTAAGCCTTGAACATTATAGAACATGTATGGATAAGCAATTAGGGTTTTAAAGATTACCGTAAACACATAGGTGCAATTAGGGTTTTCTAGCAAGTATGGTGTATTAGAGTGATAGTTTTCTTAGTGAAAATATGTTTGTAACCTTGACTTGACATACCGGGATGTTTACATCAAGTAAACATAGTGGTGGTTGGCATAGGTGGATACGTGAGCTTGTCTAGAGGTTAGTTAGGTCATAAAGATATAATAAAGCAAAAATTTCGCTCGGGAAAATCCTATAGGCATTTCTAACCTAGATTGTTCTTAGTGAGGGCCTAACATAAGTTAGTAAGGTTTTTCTAACCTAAGGGGAAGTTAGTGGGTTGTTACATCTAGGATCAAATTCAAAAAGTTTTCTCATGCATACATGATCTCATGAATATTAATCGAATTACATAACTAATATGTACTATTCGAAATATTCAATTGAGCAAAAGCAAAATTAGGAGTGTTTGGATAATCTTATTAAGTTAAGAGTCAAGATTATCACACCTCCAAATAGTTTTCATATAGGCACACATTAGGCACATATCTTAATAATAATAAACATCCTTGATGATTAAAGACAATGTATCGATCTTTGTCACTTTGATTTTGGATTCACAACTTTAAGTTTGTCCTTACTCTTGAGCAATTTGCTCAAATTCTTCGAATTCCCAATCATGGGCAATGCCCCTATACCGAAGATTGGTGTCTTGAGTCTCTCTTCAATTATAGAGAAGAGAATAGTCCTTATTGCTCTTACATACCCTCTCCTAGTGAGCTCACAAAACTACTCCGTACTCATAAGTACATTCCTTTCCTCGATCCCACAAAAATTTGATTGGCGGAAGTTCGCTATTAACTTCTTTCTCGTGCTATCATTTTAAAAGAAAATGTTCTTAGTTTTAAGGGTGTCCGTGAGCAACTTCCGGCGTGTTGTGCTCATATGTTGTATTGTCTCCTCACTCAACAACTATACAACCTTGCCTACTTCTTCGCTAAGCGAATTGTCCATCTCAAAGGTACCAAGGATAAGTTGATACCTTATGGGATGTTCCTCACTCGTCTTTACCACTATTTCATGAACTTTCACCCATACCTTCGTGGTCCTCATTACTCACTTTTCTCTACCGTCATGGAACCCCTAAATGAGTCTCACATCTCCTCCATTTTTATTTCTGCCGCCTCCGTTGATTACGACATCTATGACGATCCCACTGATGAGGGTGTGGTGCGAGCTCAACTCGAGAGTGTGATGGAACCTGAAGAAGTTGTAATGATCCTTGAGAAGCATGGACTTGAGTAGTTAGGAAGGGATTAGTAGCTTTATCTTATCTTAGGAATTGATAACATTTGTCTTACCATCACCATCTCTTAGCCCATTCAACTAAACATGCTTATGTTTAGTTATCATGAATAACTCTTAGGACTTCATCTTGGACTAGAAGCAAATCTTAGGACCTCTCAAGTCACTAAAGATTAATATGTGCTTCTTGTAGTTTTAGCTTCTGTTATTTCTTAAATGTACTCACACTTTATGTGTGGATCTTCTTTTAATGCATGGGCTTATTATCTTATCTTAGTTATTCCGTCATGGTTGGATATCTGTCTTAGTTGCTACGTGTTAGATATGTGTCGTGTGTCATCTAACTTTGTTTTGTAGCAAGAACCATTGCTCGATTACTTGGTGTTCTCCAAACAAGGGGGAGTATACATAAAGGGGGAGCCTTAGTAGACTTTTTGCTTCGACAAAAAGGGGCAGAAGTGGGATATAAACTCATACTAAAAACTTGTCAAAATTAGTTTTTCACATAAAATGAGTTTATGTTTTGTCATCATCAAAAAGGGGAAGATTGTTGATGCAAATAAAGTCTAAAAATGTTATTCTCATCTTTCGATATCTCTATGTTTTGATGATAACAAAATGTGAAAACATCTTACGTCAAAACTAACGTAAACAAGCTCTTAGTCGATATATCCAATTTCAACACTAATCACTCTAGGTATGAACAAACAAATTTACAACTTGACAAATGATCAAAGAAGTGAATTTGTGTTTTGAGCTTCACATTTTTAGCTTGACAAAACTTTTTTTCAAAAATATATTCTACAAATTATTTTTGAATTATAAAGAAATGTTTTATTTGGAAAGTCATTTCAAATTAATCCCCAACAGATATTTTTTTTAAAATAAGCTCCAAACTCCCCCAAATAAATTTTCACCACTAAAGACAAAAATGGAGCGTCTTTTTCTGGCACGGTACCAGTAAATTTAGTGGTACCATATGACAATTAGTGGTGCCGTCCCCCTTAAACGGTAAAATTTTTAGAGTCTATAAATACAACTTCATTTCCTATATTTTGGCCATCCTTTTTCAAACAAAACTTTCTGAGTTATATACTCCTAACACACTTACATTCCTTTGATCATTAGTTAGTTTTCTTTTGTTTAAAGAGTGCTCCTTTCATCCAACCAAAGATCACCTACATTCCTCTACTAGTCAAGAGAAGAACACAAAGTATCAAGAAGATACAAAGTGTTAGAGTCTTTGTGTAGTGCACTTGCATTACTAGGTGTTAACTTGATTTTATCTTGACATACATCAAGTGTCATAGTATTTTGTTGTTGTCTTATGTTGATCATTGTGATCTTGTTGAGATCTTGGGGATTTCTAGTAGCTTGTGTGCTTGTGTTTAGATCAAGAGGATCAAGAGTATAGTCTGAGAATCGTGTGGATCGTGTATATTGTGTGAGGATCGTGTAGATCGTGTGATAAGTTAGGATCGTGTGGATCATGGTAGATTGGTACTAGCTAAGATTAGTACTCGACATCTAGCTTAGTGTCGGAAAATAACGTAAGCGATGTTGTACGGTTTTCTCCGCCTAAGGGAGCTTTGTTGACATTATGCTTAGAACTCTCGACTGTGGTACTCGGGGAGTGGAGTAGGGCGAAGAAGAGCTTCGTGACCGAACAACTATAAATCTCGTTGTCTCGGTTTGATCTTTCCATCTCTTTTCTTTACATACTTATTGTTTGATTGTGTTAGCGTAGTGTTGTGTTCATATTGGTGTTGATTGATTTCATCCACTTTTGAATCTAAGTTTTTCACAAAGAAATTTTTAATAACTAAAGAAAACGAGTAGGTAAACTATTCAACCCCCCTTCTAGTTTCCCACAAACCCTTTGTTAATTTTCTAATTGATTACATTGTTTCTTAGTCGAGTCATATCTTGTACATATTGTTTTGGGACGATTGAGACTCATGGGTAAAGTATTAGTGTTATGGAGTAATGGGGAAGAACATAAATTATTACCCCTATATGTGCACAAATGTTTTAAAGTACTCCAAATGTTTCGATTATCTTAATTCGAGTCATTAGAATAGTTATTTGTAAAGTATGTAAAAGTTCAAGTGTAAGGGGAGAACCGAGTCCCCTATGATGTATTATTTTGGATGATAGGCCAAGAATGTATGCAAAGAAATAAATAAATAAATAAATAAAAAATCAAGAAAAACGAAAAAACATTAGAAAAAGGAAAGTGGAAAAAACATACGGACTACCATCCCATTTCCTTTTTATGTTTATGTTTATGTTTTTGTTATTTTGATTTTATTAGCTTAAGTTGAGTCGAGTCTTGGCTTAGCAACGCCGCATTGTACATGTAATTAACAAAGATGATTTACTTGCCACCAGTAAAATATCCCTTTATCCAACAAACCGTGTTTTCCATATCCCTACACCTAACATTACAACCCTTGAAAAACCCTATTTGATAGTTTATGTTAGTTGCTTATGCCTAGTGGTGGAGGTTTTTGATCCTTTCCCAAGCCTATGGTAATCTATTTGCTATGACGGGTAGTGAGTAATATTTTTCCATTTCCATTTGTTATATATAGGTTTATAACACCCGAGAGATGAGAGTATCCAAACACTATTTGTGAGGTGCTAGTGTATAATTTACGTGCTTATTTTGATTAAGGTGAAACGATCATGTGTTGTAATTACTTTTATATTAATGTTAAATGACCCCTAACTTGTATTTTGATTAGAATAAAAAAGCATTTGCTTGAAGACAAGCAAATCTCAAGTGTAAGGGTATTTGATGACACGAAAAGTGTTACGCTTTTAGGGGGTCATTTAAGCCCTAAGTCGTGATAATATGATCAAATATTACCTCAAATCGTTCCTTTTGTCTTTTTAGGTACTTTTGAGAAGAATTCTGGAAAACAAAGCATTTTGGATGTTTTTGGAACAAAAAGTGAAGAAAACGACAAAGTCAAGAATCCAAGCTGGAAATTGCACATGACGGCGTCACCCATTCCAAAGAGACGGCGTCACTCATTGAGACAAGAGGTGGATATCACAATTGCACTTGACGCGCCAGAAGAATTTTGGAGCATAACATGTGACGGCGTCACGTTATACCAAGAGTAGGCCGTCACGTGTATTCTCTAAAGCGTGACGGCCCTGAAACTTTACAAGAAGACGACATCAAGAAGATGGATTGGACGACAAGAAACCATAGACACGGAGAGATGACGGCGTCAGCCATTAAAAGAGGACGCCATGACCTTTGTAATTCTATATATACTTTTCGATTTTTCATTCATCAAGGGAGGACTTTTGGTAGGGAACTTAGGGTACGAACCCCAGTCGAATTTTACAGCAATTTTAGGGTTTTAAACCCTCTTTTCTTCCATGTTCAATTAAAGATAAGTTATCCTTTAATCATTCAATATGTCTATGTGTTGTTTGATTATATCGTATGATTTTCTTTCCTTTAACATGCAAGGCTAGGTTTATTTTTGTTTGCTTAGATCTAATGAAACCTAGTTATTGATTATTGATTAATGGTTTGTTATTAATTGTTGTTGGTGAATGTTTATCGATGTTAGGCTTAAGAAAACTGGCAATACTCCTATATGACAACATGCTTGAACGTCTTAAGAAACACGAATCGGATGTGTACTACGATTAAATCGTTGTATTTAATTCATAAGCCACTGTTTACGAGGCCTATGATAGGATGTTAAACGCGTCGTCATAGGAAGAGATAAGAGCTTACAGAGTTGGGGAAGATCGTACACAGCCCCACGAATGGTATTAAGGAATGCAACCCGTCACCCACGCAATTTTAGCAAACTTATCAATCAATAAAAGATAACTAGGGAGTAATGAAATCTAAGTAAACACACTTTTCTCCATATTAGAAGTTCTCACATTTATTTTCTTGTTATTTTTTTTTTTGCATTTATAGTTATTTGGGTTACTTGACTAGCAACTAATTCCGCCCACTCTTCCAATACCCGAGATTTTTACCTGCTTTCTTTAAAATATAAAAATACAAAAAGAATCATCCCTCACCTCTAGACCTAGTTTAATCAATTTCAATCCTAACGAACACTATTCCCCGAGTAGAACGTTCAATCCCCCGGTAGTTGCCACTACACTATACTATATCGGTCATGTACACTGCCTGGTGGGGATTATAAGCTTCTCAAGATCCCTTGAGAGGTAAAACCTTTTTCAAGGTTGCAAAACTATGCATCAGTGGTAATGCTGGAAATGCAGGATATGGTGGTAATACCGGAAATCCATGATATGTAGGAAACACAAGAAATGCAGGATATGTTGGGAATACAAGTAATGCAGGAAATGGTGGTATGTTGGCAATACGGGTAATGTTGGGAATGTTCAGATGTGTAGCAACCCACAACTTCCCCTTAGGTTAGCAAAGCCTTACTAACTTAACTTAGGCCCTCACTAAGTACAACCTAGGTTAGAAATGCCTATAGCTATTTCCCGAGTAAAAGTTTTGCTTTACTATACCACTATTGCCTATATAACCTCTAGACAAGCTCACGTATCCACCTATGCCAACCACTACTATGTTTACTTGATGTAAACTTCCCGGTATGTCAAGTATAGGTTTTAAGCATAATTTCACTAAGTAAACTACCACTCTAGTACACTATACTTACCAGAAAACCCTAATTGCACCTATGTGTTTACGGTAAACTTTAAAACCCTAATTGCTTATCTGAAGTAGCTTGAAAGTGTTCAAGGCTTAAGTATAAGTTACAATAGCAAATTTAGGTTATATTAGACTCCCTAGAACATAGTACAACTCTCTAGAACTCAGGTACAAGTCCCAAAAGCAAAAACCCTAACTAGGTCATAACTTCCCGGAAACTAGGTTTAACTTTCCCAAATCTTTACCATAAGCTACCACCACTTAGTGTAAGCCTCCTAGGACTTATTATTAGTCACTAAACACTCATAGGACCCTAAACTAGGCACTAAACCCTAGGCAAAACCCTAAAATCTATCTAGGCAAAACTAGGTTAAAACTAAACCTAAAACCTAAATCAAGCTACCTTAGCACCTCAAAGCTAGTAACCAAGCACCCTAGCACCTCCCTTATACCTAGATAGCACCCTAGCACCTCCCTAGCATCCAAGCAAGGAGGTGGATCACCTCCTTTTCACCTCCTTCCCCCGCGGCTTCACCATGGACACAACCGGCCTACACCAGCCTCCTAGCTAGTTATAGCTGGTCTTAGTCACCCTCTAGGTCTTCCACAACCCCCCATAGCTTTGCTTACTCGACCTCCCCCCTCCTCGCCACTTCCTTCTCTTCTTTCTTGCTCGCTACTCCCACGTACCCTATAAATAGCGACCCCCTCCCTTCCTTTCACTTCACACCTCCCTTTCTTCTCTATCACATACATTTCTGTAGTACTAGACCCTTAAAAGCCCTAGAGATCGAGTAGCAAAGCCCTTGCCCTTGTCGAGTTGAGTTTTTGGCCTAGAAAACCCTATATAGCCTCGTTAAGCTGCCCACGACCTAGGTAAGCCTCACCTTTGAATCTAATAGCCTTAGTACTGAACTAGGACACTTAGAACATGCCTTAGAAACCATAGGATAGCCTTGAACCTTTCCTTTTAGAAGTATTCATTTTGAAACCCTAATTATAGAAAATTAGGTATTTATATGCTAAATTACTTCATTATATGATATAATCTGGATTAGGAGACTTAGTTAAGTATATATTAACTAAACATAAGCTAGGAAACTTAATTATCTCATTAGAATATAATTTGCATGAAAAAAGGACTAGTTTTGCAATAGTTTTCATGCATAGGGGTACATAATATACATTTCTGAAAATATGAAGTCTAGGGACTGTTTTTGACATTTCATAGAAGTTATAAGTATAAGGAATCTTTTTGTAAAGTTCTAAAACCGTAGGATAGAAAGTAAAATAAGTTATAAACTTAAAAGGACTAGTTTTGCAAATATTGTTAAGTTAAGGGTATAAAAGGTAAATATTGAAAGATAGTATAGTTTAAGGACCATTTTTTCCATTACTCTAAAATATATAAGTATAGGGACTAAATGTGCAAAAGTTAGAAAGTTATATGCTTAAATGTTATAAGTTTATACGTATAGGGTAGAAAGTGTAAATATATAAACTTGAAGGGTATAAACCGACTATTTTCATATAAGTATAAAAACCTATTTTAAGTTAGAAGCATAACACAATACTAGGGAGCTTCAAGTGAGGGGTATCATGTGGATATTTCGTTTTGACGAGTTTGTTGGGTTTACATTTAAAGTGCCCTGGTTCCTCAAACGATTATTGCATGACCTCTGAATTATGATGGCCCAAACGGTGTTATGTTNCTCGCTACTCCCACGTACCCTATAAATAGCGACCCCCTCCCTTCCTTTCACTTCACACCTCCCTTTCTTCTCTATCACATACATTTCTGTAGTACTAGACCCTTAGAAGCCCTAGAGATCGAGTAGCAAAGTCCTTGACCTTGTCGAGTTGAGTTATTGGCCGAGAAACCCTAGATATCCTTGTTACCCTTCCCACGACCTAGGTAAGCCTCACCTTTGGAAGATTATGTTATTAACAGAATATGTATAAAATTGATCAGTAATTAAGTCCCCACTTCTTTTTCTCACTTTTCTCTCTCATGTAACAAACTTTTCCCGCGTTTTTTTCCGCCATTAAAACTCACTAAAACCTCCATTTCTATATCAATTGCTTAGTGTTTTTTGAATCTGTGACTAGTAATCAACTCAGCTAATCATTCCGCACATTCCGATTAGTTTGAATTTGATTTTCATCCAGTATTACAAAAACCCCCAATTTGGAGTTTTGGCGCCAAAATTCAATTTTTCACTAGTTATCAAATTCTGTTTCCTGTCTTTTGGTTTTGCTTAGAATTCAAATCTATTTCAATAGTGATCATGTCTAATCAAAAGAGAACACTTAAACGTCAAACTCGGCCTCCTAATTGACATAATGATCATGTTGTTGGGAAATTAAGTCAAAAACGAAATGAGGTTAATGCTGAATTGAGTAAGGAAAAGGATTTGAACTCAAATCAAGCTGAAAAAGGAATTCAGGTGGATAAAACTGTGGATACTGAAATTGAGGAAATTAGTTTGGAAAAGGAGTGGAAATGGAGGATAAGGTGATGTAGGATACTAGTTAACATCACAAACACAAATATATTTGTGGTTGGCTCGTTGAAGGTAAGAAAGAAAGAAATTATAGAGAGAGAAAGTTAGAGAGAGAAAGAGATGAAGCCTTGAGAGAAAACCAAAACAAAAAAGAAAATGAGATTATGAGAGAAGGCTTATCCTCTCCAAGGATGGAGAGGGGTTTAGATACATGGGTTTTGCCACTTGGGCGTGCCACTTGGGCTGCGGATCAGGTATACAGTGGGTAAAGAACCGTCCTTCTTCCGCGAACTAATCTAATTCTAAACTACGTATTACTAACTAATGTAACTACTACGAGCTAAACAATGCTTAATCATATCTGGGGTGACCAAATATTTCTTATACAAAAATCGTATTCCTAACAATCTCCCCCTAAGAGAGGTCACCCTCTTGTTCTGTATTCTGCAATTCTTGCATTGAGATCTTCGTAGATTCTTTTGTAGCTCGTAGTTGTTGATTCTTAATTGATAATCGAATCAAGATGACTTCCTTGATGTCTATGATGATCTTTTGACTTTGTTCTTTGCTCTTCATCCATATAATTAGCTTCACGTCATCTTTGAGTATATGTGTCTCTTTATAATGTAGTGATTATCTTTGTGATGTCATGCTTACACTTTTCGGGATCATGATCCTCTGCTTCAGAGTTGAGGAAGCATAGTCGAAGCTCATTCGTTGATCATGATATATTGAGTTATGATGTTGAAGTGTAAGCATGTGATGATGAATCTGCCTCTTTTCAGCAATCGGCCTCAATCGTCAACTTCTTTGTCTTTGGAGAGAATACGCCTTTCCAACATGCTCATACATCTTTGTTGAGTAGATCTTCATGGTTGAAAAGCTCTGACGACTCCTTGTAGATGTTGGTATGAGCAAGTGGAACTTGAGTGATGGTGGTGATCACAGTAAGTAAGGTATGTTGAGCTGCATAAAACATGGTTAGTAATAAACATACCGGCACTTACAAGTTTGGACTTCGAGATCGTCAACAGCATAGTGTGAAGACTTTCTCTAATCCTTACCAAGGCCGTTCCCAATCGGATGCCCCCGAAAGGGCTTTCACTGACATACCGAAGTACACCAACGATTAGGTGAGTCACTGGAGATCACCCCACGACTGTAGACCTTTTGTAAAACCACCGAACACACTAAGCGTAACCTACAAGAGATTATCGAGGTGACCTGCTGTCAGGGCTGTTTGATGTTGACCTTGGCAGGAGTTTCCACTCAATCATTGGGAAATACTTATTTACATTCCCTCATAAGTGTTCTTGGCAGATTGCTAAGATCTGCGTAGGACTCGAAATTTTACACCTGGTGCCCTTAATGTTGAACTACCAGTGTATAAGTATCAAGTGTACCTATGAGATCTTCTGATGCATCTCTTGGCTCTAGACTCGATAAGTGCACATTGGTTATCCTATGCGGAGACTAGGGAGGGGTCTCCTGTTTCAATATCAACTTGCTCTAAGAGACAAATCGATAGTTTACACCGGTTCCCCGTGAGAATGAAACAAGCTCTTTTAAGAGAACTTGAGTGGCTGGAAGGTTTAGTGCAGTGCGTCACTTGTTCCATGACGTCTTAATCTTCAATACCGATGTTACCTTAGCAACAATCAGTAGGTGTCTACCCTAAGGTTGAATAATTGGAGGGCTATTTCTTTTCACCCTTTCTCATTTCATGTCTTTTTAATTCTTCAACCCTTTCAGTGCTTACCGAGACTTCATTTACTAGAACCTTGTTGGGTTTGTTCCAGTCCTAGCTCAGTCTCAGTTGGCACTTTTCCCTTTCTCACTTTTCTCCTTTTTTCAATCATTCCTAAGGACTTCTAATCTATCTATTGGATTGTCCCTGGGAAGATCCTTCCGGTTCTGGTGGATCATGGGAACATATACCTAACCTTACCATCCTTATAACTCCATGCATTAAATTAAAATGGTCGGTCTTTTGGTATTTTTCCACATTCGCCATATAACCAAAATCATTGAAAATTCTCTCAAGGTATTTATGATAAAGAAACACATTTTTGTTTAACACCTTGAGAGTTTTATCATTTTTTCAAATGCTCCCCCTTGACATGTGCTTATAGGTAGAAAGAAATTTGCACGTGTCGGGGTGAGTTGCACTTATTTGAATTGATCGGCTCTTAATAGACATATACCTGAGGGACACGTTTACGTTGCTTAGTTAAAGGGATCCATTATCAGCTTTTAGGTGATAACTAGCCCTAATAACTAACTTTATGTTGTTAACATTCCTCAAAAAGGAAGTTAGACCCGTCAAAGTATATATCTACGAAGAGTTTCTCGAAACGGTACTATCTACTTTGACTAGTCCTCTTCGAGACACGTTTACATCGCTGGTCAAACCAGCTTGAAATTATTACCCGACCAGGACTAGTCTTTTCGATTCACGACTTTTCATGTTTCGTCAATTCATGAGTCAAAATCTGAGTCATAAGCAATTCACGGTTTTTACTTGGATTTGAAAAAAAACCCGCGAAAGACTCTTAGCCACTTGCTCCCCCTCAATATGTGCCCATTGATTGAATCAATTTTGAAAAACTTTGTCACATACGGGTGAGCTTTGCAAAAGAGATCATTTATTCATCATTTTAAATCACTTGCTCCCCCGCAATATGTACTTTGTTCATACTTCAAAATAAGGGAGCGATCTTTTGAGTCCAAAACATCTTTATAATTTCAAAAACATCACATTTAAATGATGAATTCAAAGCTCAATTTTTGAATAAGGGTTTCACAATTGCAGCATTAAAAAATGAGCTAAGAAAACATCACATTAAATCACTTGCTCCCCCTTAATATGTGCTTTGATTAAAATCCAAAATCTTTAACATTTTAGCACATAAGGGAGCGTTCTTGAAAGTCCACAAACATTTTTTATGAGTCCAAAAACATCACTTTTAAATCAGTTTTTATATTTAAATCACATTCTCTCCCCCGATCATAAAATTTCAAATCTTTCGAGATTTGTGATCTCAATTGATTTAAATGATTTTCGAAAAAGCTTTGGAGAGACATGTGGCAAAATTTTAAATGTTTACTGATTATGAGACACTTTTTGAGTTTTCACTGTGGCTGGTGCACAAAGTTTTTAAAGGTGCAGAAATTTTGAGCACATACGCTCCCCCTCAATTAATGACCCGTTTTTCCATTTTAACGTTTAGTAGCCATTAATGTGAGTGGTAACGTATACGAGAAAATTTAAGACCAATGGCCACCTTGTACACCACAAAATCTCTTTTGAAGAATTTTTAGAAGAAAGAGATTTTGGGAAAAGAAGACTTCTCTTCTTTTACTAGAAAGGCTGCACTGAAGCGTACAACTTTTCGGATAATCCGCACACAGTGAAAACATGATAACGTGTTTTTACACGGATTTTGAAAACCGGGTTGCTATCTGAAGTAATAGCAAACCATAATTTAAGCAAACATATATTTTTGGTATTTTTGAGTTTTTCAGATTTTTATGGTTTTTATAGGTTTTATATTTTTGTATTTTTCTTTTCTGGGTTTTATATAATATATAAAAGGATA
This sequence comes from Artemisia annua, assembly GCA_014162995.1. Classification (NCBI taxonomy): domain Eukaryota; kingdom Viridiplantae; phylum Streptophyta; class Magnoliopsida; order Asterales; family Asteraceae; genus Artemisia; species Artemisia annua. The sequence continues at coordinate 34,471 of LBNU01016351.1, read as the reverse complement.
TGTGAAGTGAATCAGTTACTCCTCATTATCTTCCTGAAGACTTTTGAGTGACTCAGGAGTGATGCTCTTCATTCCAAGACGTGGGAGAATGAATTGAAACCGTTCTCTAGGAAGTGCCTTTGTGAAGATATCAGCCAGCTGAAATTCCGTCCTTACAAAGTAGAGTTCCACAATTCCTTTTTCCACTTGTTCTCTTATGAAATGATGTCGAATATCAATGTGCTTTGATCTTGAATGCTGGACGTTGTTGCAGCAAAGAGCAATGGCACTCTTGTTATCACAGTACATCGGAACTTTGTTGTAGTTAAAGCCATAGTGGATAACTAAGATCTCATCCAAAGAATTTGAGCTTCTGTAGAGGAGATTGATGTACTCATTTGCTTCTTTGATGACCAACTAACCAGCTTATCTCCTAGAAACTGAGCACCACCAGAAGTACTTCGTCGAGTATCTTGACAACCTGCATGATCAGCATCAGAGTAGGCCGTGAGAGCCATTGCAGTGTCTTTAGGATACCAAAGGCCCATGTGAATTGTTCCTTGAAGGTACCTGAAGACTCTTTTGACTGCTTCTAAGTGCTTCTTAGTAGGTTTAGATTGATAACGAGCACACATGCAGACAACAAATAAGAGATCAGGTCTGCTGGCTGTGAGATACATCAATGATCCGATCATGCTTCGGTATTTGGATTGGTCGACAAGTGCTCCTTCAGTATCCTCATCCAGCTTAGTTCTCTCAACCATTGGAGTATCAACAGATTCACATGATTCGAATCCAAATTTCTTTAGTATTTTAATGGCATACTTGGATTGATTGATGAAGATACCATGTGGGTTTTGAGAAATCTAAAGCCCCAAGAAGAACGACATTTGCCCCATCATGGACATTTGGAACTCTGTACTCATTTCTTGTGCGAACCTATCACATTCTAGTGGATCGGCTGAAGCGAAGATAATATCATCCACATAGATCTGAACATGGAGACGATGCTCTCCCAACTTTCTTGTGAACAAGGTGGGATCGACAACCCCTTTGGTGAATTGGTTGGCTAGAAGAAATTTGGACAGTGTATCATACCATGCTCTAGGTGCTTGTTTAAGACTATATAGTGCCTTCTTCAAGCGATAGACATGATTAGGGCGTTCGGGAACAACAAACCCCTCTGGTTGACTTACATATACTACTTCCTTTAAGTGTCCATTGAGAAAGGCAGTGTTCACATCCATTTGGTATACAACCATGTTCTGACTAGCTGCATTGGCAAGGAAGATTCTGATGGCTTCAATTCTGGCAACTGGTGCGAATGATTCCTCAAAGTTGATGCCTTCTTCTTGTCTGAACCCTTTGGCCACAAGTCGAGCTTTGTTCTTTAATACTTCACCATATTCATCAAGCTTCACTTTGAAGATCCATTTGAGGGCGATAATCATTGCACAGTCTGGAGGGGGCACTAATTCCCAAACATCTAGTCTGTCAAATTCATGGATTTCATCTTGCATTGCAGTGAACCAGGACGTTTTAGTCAATGCTTCTTTATAATTCTTTGGTTCGACTTTGGACAGCACGTTGCTAACAAAACACCATAAGGCATCTGTGGCAAGTTGTGGTCGTGTAGATACTGGCCTAGATGGGTTACCAATGATGTTGTCAATCGGGTGATCATTTGTCCATTTCCTGATATGCTCATGAAGTTGATGATTGGGAATTGGAGTAGCAGTGTTGGAATCTTCTGAGGAGGTTGCCAAAGTAGATGGTTCAGGAGCAAATACGTTGACAAAAGGTTCATCAGGTGGTTTAGTAAAAGGATTCACTTCAAAGGTGTTATCAGATGCTTCTTATTGTGGAATTGAGGAGAGTTGATCTATGTGATTGGTATGACTAGATGATGGAGCATTCTGACTAATAGAGATGGAGATGGAAGGCCCGTTTGTGGGTTGAGGTTCCTCATTAGCAGCAGCATCAGAATCTATGACTTGTTGTTCAGGTTCGACTCTCTGTTGAGGCTCAAATTACTCATCATACATTGAATCAAACAATTTCTTCAAGTCCTCACAAGTGGGTGGCACAGAAGGAGCATCTGTGGTGGAGGAATTTACAAGTCCTGAACTAATGGGTCCAGGAGTCCAAAGATTAGATGCGGGTCCTGAACTGGAGTATTCAGGAACCGTTTGCTCGGTCAGCTCATCAAATGTGACATGGATGGTTTCCATGATTTGTCGGGACCTTTTGTTGTAGATTCGATAACCCTTTTTGTTTGGTGCATACCTAACAAAAATTCCAATATCAGCTTTTGTCTTTAGCTTTCCCAAGTCTTCGCTATCATTGTTTGGGTAACATAATGCACCAAACACACGAAGGAAAGAGAGGTCGGGTTTTCTTTTATGCACTAGCTCATAAGGATTTTTGCAGTGAAGAGGATGTATTAAAGATCTGTTCTGAGTGTAACAAGCAGTTACAATTGCCTCTCCCCAGAGAAATATAGGATCTTTGGAGAAGATCAACATAGTACGTGTTGCCTCTACAAGTGTACGGTTTCGTCTTTCAACGACTCCATTCTGCTGAAGGGTTCGAGGTATACTCCTTTGATGACTAATTCCCAGATCATCATAAAACTGAGTAAGTTGTTGATTGACAAACTCCGTTCCATTATCTGTGCGGACGAATCTGACAGTTTTATTGAGGCCAACTTGAAGTTGCTTGATTAGTTTGATGATGATCTCAGGTGTTTCATCCTTGGATCTGAGGAATTTGACCTATGTGAATCGAGAGTAATCATCAACAATCACTAACACATATCTCTTTCCAAATATGGTTTGCACTCTCATGGGACCACAGAGGTCCATGTGAAGGGTATGAAGAACTTCCATGATGGTGTTGATGGTTTTGGGTTTGTGAGTATGTTTCTTGCTTTTACCAAGCTGGCAAGCAGAACAAAGATGATCCTTTTCATACTTCAGCCTGGGCATGCCACGAACAAGATCTTTACGCGTAAGTTCATTGATGGTTCCGAAGTTCAAATGATTCAAACGACGATGCCACAACCACGACTTGGTCTTGGAAGCTTTAGATAGTAGACAGATTGGGGATGATTGCATCATGT
>LBNU01016351.1:9245-30978 GCA_014162995.1 Artemisia annua | reverse complement strand
GGCAACATGGTTGTTCTTAACCTTAGAGGAAACATCATTAGACTTATCACGCATGCAATCAGCCTTAGGACATGTACAAATGGCATAATCTAAAAGCTCATATGATCTGTTGGTGAGATAATACACATCACGGATGCCAATGTCTGTAGGACTCACAATTCTAACTTCTTCAATAGTTTCGCAGAGGATATCTAGGCAATCCTTGAGATACCTAAGGTACTCATTGTGAACAAACGCATTATTCCTAAAGGGAAGAGGAATATTAATGGCATCAGCATCAGTTCTTTTTGTTTTCCCTTTCACCTGAGTCTTTAGATTCTCATTTTCTTTGAGTAAAGAAGTTATCTTTTCATTGTTTTTATCACGCACGATCTTTATCGAATCATGTAACTCTTTGTAATGTTGTTTGATTTTAGAGTTTTCAGCTTGAAAACAATCATTTTCGTATTTCAAATTGTTAATGACATTTTGAAGTTGAAGATATTGAGAATCTAAACACGGAGGTTTCTGGGAATCAAACACATCACATTTGTTATCAATCACATCACATTTATTCGTCTTAGATTGTGCAATTTGAAGCTTCAGTTTCCGAATCGTGTTAGTGTGAGCTTGAATCCTTTCATCCCTTTTGGCTAAATTCAAAATATGCATCAATTTCAGGAGCATCCGAAGATGTCTTGGCATTTGAATTTCTAATTCTTTCTTCTAGATGTTGGTATCTTAATTGCAAGTTAAGATTATCAACCTCTAGTTTTGAAAATTGCTTGATCATGTTATCATGATCATCTTTTTGAATTTTTTGGCGCAGTTTTAAATTCTCCCTCTCAAGCTCAACAACACGATTCTTGAAAATCTTTAAAGTAACAGACATATCATGAAATTGGGAAGCAGTTAAGGAAGAATCAGTAGCAGTATAAAACACATCTTGAGCAATACACATAGCAATCAAATTATCATTCATGATAAGAGCATTCTTCCTTGCAATTTCACTATGTTGAAGATCCAATACAGTTTGTTCTCCTTCACGTTCCTGGTTTTTAAACACCTCTTTCATTTCATTTATCTCTTGTTTAAGTGATGTTTCCATGTATTCAAAATGGTTTTTGATTTGTTTAAAAAATGGAATGACTTCTGTGAGATAACATTCTTTTGTAACTTCAAAAACCCTTTCCCCCTCAGTAATTCCCGTTGGAGTAATCCTCTTTTTACACATTTTGTCAAAATCCGCAAACATTTGATATAGTACATACATGCTAATAAGAGTTTTACATTGAATGGGAAGTGCTATCTGAACTAGGTTCATGGGTGTATTGGGAGGATACACCGTGGGTTTAGCAAACTTAAGGGGAGTGGAAGCCATAAGAAGTTCAGCTTTCATTTTTTCCAAATCTAATGCCCAAAAAATCTGTTCAGGGATTAACTTAGTTTGTGGCACAAAGACAGTCAATCGGTTCTGCTCATAGTAGTTATGGGGCTTGATATTAACACGATTTGCTATGCACTTGGGATCCTTCATCTTATCCTCATGTCTTTTCCTATTTTCTGTTTCAATTTCAACAATCTCTTCTGTATCACGCACATCAGGGGAATCATGATTGGGCTTAAGCATCACATTATAATCATATAACGCAGGTTGAGAGGCACTAATGCTCCTAATATAATTAGTTTTACGCACACTTGTATCCTTACCAGTATGTTTATCACGAAGCTTAATGTGCTTATGCATCATTTGAGCAGTTTGAATGGTTTGGCCTTGTGTGTACAATTTGTTTTCAAGCTTGTTCTTTAAGGCCTTTAATTGGGAAAAATCGTTTAGAAGTTTAGTTTCTTTGCTTTGAAAATCTAACTTTAGTGTGTTGACACAGTTTTGAATTTCCTGTTTTTGTTTAACAGTTTGATTGATTTGATTTTGCAAAGATTTTATTTCCCCTCTTAACTCTTCTTCCTTTAAATTCCTCTTGGTAATATATGTACACATTTGCCAATTCATTTTCTGTTCACGTTCAGTTAACTCAAATTTTGCACGTTGTTGATACATATTCACTTGTTCTTTGAGAATATTAATCCTAGTGGTTAAGGTGTCATCAGGAATAACAGCAGTATAATCATCATATTCACAAGTATCATTATTAATGAAAGAGTCATCAATAGGTAAAGTACTTTCGATACTTTGTTTCAAGTATTGCTCATATGGGACAACATTACTATTACCCATATCAGCAGAATTTGAATCAATAGTGTCTGTGTGTTTTACTTCGTTATGAGTCCTTTGATGGTGTATCACATCGTCAACATGTGTATCTTCAGATGCTCTACTAGATTCATCAGACTCTTTATTGTTATCCATATGTTGTTGTTTTGAGGAAACATTAGTGTTTTTCAAACCAACATCATCTGGCGTGACAATACTAGTTTGATGAACCTCATCGAGTATCGTTGGAATGGCACTTGTTTCATATGTGTCATATAGTTTGAGTACCTCAGAAATGATGGATGATTTGGAAGATCCTGATTGATTTGCCGATGTGACTGCAGATGTAAGCTTGGCCATAAAGATGGTTTGTGCAGTAGGTTCATCATCAACATCAGAATCAAATGCATCACAATCTTCAGCCTGGAAGATGTTCGGGTCATTTAGAGCAAGATCCTGGACTGGTTGATCATCCACATCAGCATCAAAGGAGTTTCCTTCATCACCAGCAAGAAAGAGCAGTTGTTCCTCATCCAGTTTAACACCATTCTCTTGTGCTTGCATCAACAACATCTTATCTTTGAAGTAGTCGGAGTTCTGAGGACGTTTTGGTTCAGTGCAGTTTCTTGCAATATGACCTAACCCACCACAATTGTAGCACTTGATTTGCCTTCCTTGTCCTTGATTGCCATTTCCCATTCTGTTCTGAGCATTTCCTCGGACATTTTGTCTTCCTTGAACCACAACACGCCCATCTTCCACAACAGCAATATTACGTGGATTAGATGAGGTTCTGAGTTGATTGTTGGTTTGAGGAAGAGTGCTTCTGAAGTGTTGAACCAGCAGAGAGACTTGATTGGAGAGATTATCAATTCTCTTGTCCATGTAGGAATTTCCCGATTCTTGTGAGTTGGTTTTGACACTTGCTGATTGCATTGAGGCTTGACCAAGAGTTGACTGATTCTGTGTTGCTTGAGTAGTGATTGGAGGGTTGATTAAGTCAGCTGAGAATTGGTTGAAACCTTGAGCACTGGAGATTAGAGCAAGAGGATCATTTGAGGGATGAAACTTTTCTCTTAGCTGACGATCATACATGGCATGTTTCTCATGTTGTTGTAGATAAGCATAGAGTTGCTCATAGTTGGTGTTTCTGAGACCTTTGTTTAGCTTCACAGCCGTGACAAATCGATCCCATTCTGGCGACATGTTATTGACGAACTTTGAGTTGAGTTGGATGTTGGGCATTGTCATTCTGATCATTCTTATGTCATTCACAAGCTTGTGGAATCTGACATAGTAATCATTGATGCTTTCACCAGGGTTCATCTTAAAGTGCTCGGATTCATCGTACAACTGAGACTCACGATCTTCCTTTGTTAATTCTGAACCAGCTAGTAACATTTTGACATTGTCCCAAACAGCTTTGGCCTCAGTGTTGAAGTTAATCAGTTTGTATATGTCCTTTGGTAGCCCTTGTACCACAATGTTTGAAGCACGAATGTCAGCATCATATCGTTTCTTTTCAGCTTCATTCAGATCATTGTACGTACGAGGTCTGTCAATTCCAAGGGTGACTGTCCCATCATCACCAGTGGAGATAACATCTCTGGTAGTGCCCATTTGAAATGGCCCTTCATCAATTGATCTCAGAATGTTCTCTCCATTTTCTTTGCCTTGACAATACAAGGGAATTCTTTGTGACCAAGACTCATAGTCCGTTCTTTCTAGCATTGGAGGTCAAGTGTCAGATCCAGCAGCTTGAATATCATCAATAGATGTTACAGTAGTCACGATGACAAGGTCTTAGACGGGATTTTACAACTCACGTGACTTAAACCGAGAAATCAATTCTTTCCCGGGATTTTACTAAAGTCAACCAGGAAAACCGCTAAGATAGGTAAACCGCTGGTACTGTAACCGCTGACAATTAACCGCTGACAGAGTAACCGCTAGTAAAGTAACCACTGAAGAGTGAACCGCTGATATAATGACTGCTGAAACTTAACCGCTAAGACTTAACCGCTGAAACTTAACCACTGGAATAGTAACCGCTGGACAGAGTAACCGCTAGTAAAGTAACCACTACTGACTTAACCGCTGAGTAGTTAACCGCTGTGAATAAACCACTAACACAGTACAAAGTACATCGTAATGGTCGCTCCACTATTTGTACTTAACCGCTATTACTATCCGCTAAATACCCAAACTAACCGATGTGAAGTAAACCGCTGATACAGTACAGAGTACAGCGTAATGTTCGCTCCACTACTTTTACTTAACCGCTACTACTAACCGCTGAATACCCAAACTAACCGCTGTGAAGAATACTTTAACGTGGAGCTAACCGCTGGCAAGAAAAAGTTCCAAAACCCATTCGTACACCTCACAAACGTGAGATATGGTCCAAACAACTGATAAACTAGATGAATCTAACCTTTCTAATCCTAGAAGTACAAGAAAGATCACAAGAAACACCACAAACGAGCACCAAAATGAGTCAAAACCACCCTAAACTAGTAGAAACCCAAAACAAACCATACACCACAAGTTCTATGATCCCTAGGATGTAACCATGGCTCTTGATACCAATTGTAGGATACTAGTTAACATCACAAACACAAATATACTTGTGGTTGGCTCGTTGAAGGTAAGAAAGAAAGAAAGAAATTCTAGAGAGAGAAAGAGATGAAGCCTTGAGAGAAAACCAAAAAAAAGGAAAATGAGATTATGAGAGAAGGGTTACCCTCTCCAAGGATGGAGAGGGGTTTATATACATGGGTTTTGCCACTTGGGCGTGCCACTTGGGCGTGCCACTTGGGCTGCGGGTCAGGTATACAGTGGGTAAAGACCCGTCCTTCTTCCGCGAACTAATCTAATTCTAAACTACGTATTACTAACTAATGTAACTACTACGAGCTAAACAATGCTTAATCACATCTGGGGTGACCGAATCTTTCTTATACAAAAATCGTATTCCTAACAGGTGAATAAGAGTGAAAATGGAGAGGTTAATGGTGATAATAATCAGAGTGTTGGTGATAATGGTGAAGGTGTGAAGTCTGGTGATCAGGAGGGGATTAGTGATGATATTACTAAGGTTGATGCTACTGATGGTGCTGATCAATGTAAGTCTCCTTTGGCTACTAACATTGTTGAAAATCCTATAGTTGATAATCAGTGTATGACACCTATGGCTAATTGTGTTGTCCCTGAAACTGTTAATGATCTTGATAATAACTCTAAGTTTGTTGAAAAGTCTGTTAGCTATGCTTATAAACTAAATAATCATAAGGAACCATTTGATAACAAGCTGTTTCAAATTCCTACTGTACTGAATGAGAATGGGCATGAATTTGTGATATTTGATGAAGAGATTATAAGTGAGGGTAGTAAAAAATAGGAGCTATCTGCCTGTGGATGTTGTGGGGTATAGAATGACAATGTAGGAGTTGAGTTTTCATCTGTTCAAAATATGGAGTAAGTTTGGTCTGAAACAAATTCTTAATAATGGTAATGGCACTTTCGTGTTTAAATTCAATAATGCTCAAGGTCTGCAAACCGTAATAGAGAGTGGGCCATGGATTGTGAATAATAAACCAATGGTTGTTCAAAAATGGAGCACTGAAATTAACCTTGATAAGACTGAACCTGAAACAATGCCTATTTGGATCAAATGCTTAATCTCCTTTTAGAAGTTTGGTGTACTAAAGGATTGAGTGCTTTAGCTAGTAAGATAGGTAAACCTCTGATAATGGGTGCTATGACCTCTAGAATGTGCAATCAAGGGGTGGGTAGACTTGGATTTGCAAGAGTGCTTGTTGAGGTGAATGCATGTAAAGGGTTAGAGGAATATATTGATGTTTTGTACAAAAGCAGAGAAGATGGGAGACAATTTGTTAAGAAAGTAAAGGTTGAATATGACTGGAAACAACCTGTGTGCTCTCATTGTAAAGTTTTTGGGCATAATTTTGAGAAATGTTTGAAAAGAGACAGATCATAGGATCAAGTGGAAAAGCTTCAGAAAGATGAGGAAGGGTTTACACAAGCTAATGCTAAGAAAGTTAATCACAAGAAGGATCAAAGAAATGTACCACCACAGAAACCTAAGGAGAAGATTACAAATCCTCAAAAAATGTATAAACCTGTTGCCAAACCTGTTGAGAAGCAAAGTGTCAGTACAAATAATACTAGTGAACATAACAAAACAACACATGGATCACAAAAGAGAACATGGAATGTTAATGATGAAGTTGTGCAAGCTGTGAGAAATACTGCTAATAGATATTCTGTTCTGGAAAGCTAAGATGAGGAACAGGAAGTGAATAAAGATAGAGGTAATAAGGAGAATATGATTGAGAAGGAAAAAGAAATTATGAGTGATTTTGTATCAAAGAAATTGCAACCTGCTCTTGAAATATCAAAAAAGTGGAATCACTCTATGAGAAGATTTTTCAAAGAAAGTTGGGAAGCAAAGTATGGTATGGAGAATAATCATAATAATGGAAAGTTGAATGAAAAGGAGGTGTATGCAGATAAATCTAAAATGGCTAGTTTTATGACTGAGAATGAGGTAAGTAGTGGAGATAGTGGCCTTTTCAACAATTCTCAATGAATGATCTCAGAATAGCAGCATAGAACATTAAAGGTTTAGGAACAACCTCTAAACAAACTGAAGTCAAGAATTTGATTTGGAATGAGAAACTTAGTATCTGTGCAATTTTAGAGACTCATATGAAGGTTAATAGAATTGAGAAAGTATGTAATAATGTTTTTGGAAGTTGTCAATGGCAGAGTAATGTGCAATTGAGTATGAGAGGATGTAGAATTGCAGTGGGTTGGGATGGTAATAATGTCAGATGTTCTATGATCCATGCTACATCTCAAGCCATGTTGTATTTGATAGAGGTTCTGAGTACTCAACAAGTCTTGTATTGCACTTTCATTTATGCAGCTAATAAAGGAAGAGATAGAAAGGAACTATGGAAAGATCTTGTTTTGTTCAAAAGAATTGTTGGTAATGTGCCATGGGCTATTATGGGAGATATGAATGTCTGCTTAAATCTCCATGATCACTCAGAAGGCATATCACATCACACACAAGATATGATTGATTTTCAAGATTGCATTAATGAAGTTGAAATGGAGGATATAAGTAGCACTGGTCTACATTTCACCTGGACTAAGAGTTTGTTAAATCCTGAAGCTACTGTACTAAAGAAGATTGATAGAGTAATGGGGAATAGCAATTTGTTTTCTCAATACAACAATGCAAGTGCAAGTTTCTTACCCTATGGTATATCTGATCATAGCCCAGCTATTATGTGTATACCTCAAGCTATGATTAGGAAGAGCAAATCATTTAGGTTTGCCAACTATGTTGCTGATAAGAAAGAATTTCAAGAGTTGTTGGTGGATAAGTGGAACACAGACATCCAGGGACATGTAATGTACACGCTTGTTCAAAAGTTGAAAGCTCTAAAGCCTCATCTCAATAAACTCAATTGGAAAAATGGTAATCTATTCAATAGACTTGTTGAGTTAAAAAACAAGTTGTATGCAGTACAAATGAAGATTGATCAAGAGCCTGTGAATAAGAATCTCAGGAATGAAGAATGTGAACTATTAAAAGAGTACAAAATTGCAGTGTCTGATGAAGAAAAACTACTAAGACAGAAAGCAAAAGTCACTTGGCTGAATGAGGGTGATAAAAACACATCTTTTTTCTATAAAGTGTTGAAAAGTAAAATTAATAAAAGTAGAATTATGTCAGTCTGTGGGGAAGATGGAACTAGGTATGAATATAAGGATGTGGCTCATCAATTTGTCAAGCATTTTGAAGGTTTTCTTGGAATCAGTCCTGTTGTGAGTAGTCTTAATGATGAAGATGATAGAATTTTTGGGAAGAAAGTGCCAAGTCATGAAGCTGCAACTATGATAAGAGAGGTTACAAATGTGGAAATCAAAGAGGCATTGTTTGAAATTGATGATGACAAGGCTCCTGGTCCAGATGGTTTTACTTCCAAATTTTTCAAAAAAGCCTGGAACATTGTTCAGAAGGAGTTCTGTGCAGCAATAAAAGATTTTTTTGTGACAGGAAAGCTTCTTGGGGAGGTAAATGCTACACTCATTGCTCTTGTGCCTAAGTCAAACACTCCTCTCAAGGTATCTGATTTTAGACCCATAGCATGTTGTAATGTCATTTACAAAGGCATAAGCAAAATTCTTACCAATAGGATTAAGAATGCTATTAGTCATGTTGTTGGAGATAACCAAAGTGCATTTATTCCTGGAAGAGCAATAACAGATAATATCTTGTTAACACAAGAGTTGCTTAAGGGTTATAACTGTGCTAATGGACCTAAAAGAGTTGCTTTCAAAATTGATATTCAAAAGTCATATGACAGTCAATTGGCAATTCTTAGAAGTGATTATGGATAAGTTTGGGTTCCCAAAGCAAATGGTAGATTGGATTATGACTTGTATCACCAATGCCAAGTTCACTATCTGTGTTAATGGGGAAAGACATGGGTATTTCAATGGTGGTAGAGGGTTGAGACAAGGGGATCCAATATCTCCCTATATTTTCACTCTAGTTATGGAGATGCTTAACTTGATTGTAAAAGATGAGGTCAGGAAGAATAAAGAATTCAAGTATCACTTTGGATGTAAGCAACTCAAGATTACCCATTTGTGTTTTGTTGATGATTTGATTATGCTCTGTCATGGTGGTGTTGAATCAGTTAAAACTCTTAATTCAGCTCTCAAAAAGTTCAGTGCAGTCTCTGGTCTACACCCTAATCTTGGCAAGTGTACAATGTTCTGTGGCAGTCTTGATGAAGAAACAACCAATGCTATAAGTAACATAATGCCTTTCAAACAGGCTAAACTTCCAGTGAGATACTTAGGTGTCCCACTGGTAACAAAGAAGATTGGAGTTGCAGATTGCAAGCAATTGGTTGATTAAGTCCAAAAAAAGCTCAATGACTAGAAAAACAAGAGTTTATCTTATGCTGGAAGGGCACAATTAATTGCTTCTGTTCTGTCATATATGCAATTATATTGGGGCTCTGTGTTCATGATTCCAAAGGCTACTATTAATGATATTGAGTCTCTGTTCAAAAAGTTTCTATGGAATGGTGGTGAAAGCTGTAATGGTAAAGCAAGAGTGGCTTGGAAAGATGTGTGCAGGCCTAAGGATCAAGGAGGATTGGGTTCAAACCTTTGGAATTATGGAATAAAACTCTTCTGTCAAAACACCTCTGGAATGTGGCTTCTAATAAAGAATCTCTTTGGGTCAAATGGGTTAATGTGGTGAAACTCAAGAACAGAAGTGTTTGGGATGTGAATGCTGATAAAAATGATAGTTGGTTTTGGAAGTGTATTCTGAATCTCAGAGATTGGGTGGGCAAATATATGAGGTTTCAAGTTGGTAATGGCAAAACCATCAATATTCGGCATGATAGGTGGAATAAAGATGATCCTTTAGATACTTTTATTAGTAAGAAAGAGGTCTTGCTTGCTAGATTTAAGGATGATACTAAACTTGCTGATGTTATAAGTGATGAAGAATGGAAGTGGCCTATTTAATGGTTAATCAAGTTTCCTCAGTTAAACAACATTCCAGTTCCTGTACTTAATGAAAATCATGATAGGCTGGTGTGGGTGAACAAGCATGGCAATACAATGAAATTTACAATTAGCAGAGCTTGGAATGATGTGAGAGAAGATATTGATAAAGTTGGTTGGAAGAATTTGGTTTGGCATTCACACTGTGTACCAAAACACACATTCATATTATGGCTTGTTGTCAAAGGAAAGCTGTGTACACAAGATAAACTTCAAAAATGGTATCCTACTAGGACTTATGAATGCAGTTTGTGTGGAACTGAGGCAGACTCTCATAATCACTTATTCTTCAATTGTGAGTTTGCTATAAAGATTTGGAACCCAATATGTAAGATTGCCAAAATTCAAGCAAGTGATAACAACTGGGACAGAATGGTGCAAAAGTTGAGTACAGAAACCACAGGAGGGGGAATCTACAAGGTCATCAAAAAACTATATCTAGCAGCCACAGTTTACTACATCTGGCAAGAAAGAAATAGTAGACTTTTCACTGGTCAGAAAAGGAGTGCAGAAGAGATGTTTAAGACAATATGTGATGAAGTCAAAGCAAAGATGGTCTCAATCAAATTTAAGCAGAATCCAAATGTTACCAATGCTGAAACTATATGGAATGTCAAATTTGACAGAAAACTATAGTACAAGTGGAGCATGGGAATTTAATGGGTGCTTGGCAGTAACTGCTAGCTGTGTACTATGGAAATGGTTAGCAAAGCAGAGTATGATTTTGGTTAACTGTTGGATAAGAGCAATGGTTCTTAGTATAATTGCTCTTATATTCATTATCAGGCCATTACAATGGGTTGTTACCTTGTACCTTGAAGTCCTAATTGGTGTGACTGTAACTATTATAGTCACTTTGTTGGTTCAGACTGGCCTTGGGAGGAGTTTGGACAATAAAGATTGGCTAGATAGGAGTTCTAATTCAATATGGATGTACCATTATGAAGGAACTCCCATTGTGAAGGGTAAATGGCTAGGGGGACAGTGCATGATGGGTGGAATAGAGAGGAATGAAATATGGACCTTCTTGGTCCACCCAATGCACTATCAAGGAGGTAAAGGATGGTCATCATGGAGGGTGTGTGTTCCCATACAACTGAGGCCTTCCTTATGAGAGGGAAATGTAGGTTGTATTGGCAGAGCCCCCCCCCCCCCATGGATGGGAAATGGGTTCCTAGTGATGCCTCTCCTCAATTCTGTTAAGTATACTTTGGTGGCAGGTTGAGTAGCTTGATAGATTGAGGTAGGGGAAATGTAGCTAGATGGTTTGTGCAACATTAGTGAGATGATTCTGAAGTAAATGAGAGGATCAAGTAACTCTAATGCTAGTACTGGTTAACTAGTATAGTATATGGCATGATCGTGGCAGAATTAAGCGATTAAGCTTAAATACGAGTCGTAGTCCCAACGAGGGTTGAATTGATCTCGTCACTCAAAATCGTGAGTTATGTGAAGTGAATAGGTTTTAAAAGTTTATTTGGTTCTAATTATACTACAACGACAATTAAAATGCGGTTAAAATAAAGGAAAGCAATAAAGTGACGCAAAGAAAATAAACAAGTAAAGTAAGCATGAAATAAAGTGACTTAAAGAAAACAAGAATTAAAGTGCGATAAGTAATGAAAGCGGTAAATGAATTTAAAGACAATATGTTTGCAAAGCGACGTGAGTAAGTTTGTTAAACGTGAGCTTGAAAGTTTGTGACGAATTACTTTCCTTTCTCGAGATTAGTTGTCCATTAATCTTTAGAAGAGATAATAATTCTAGACGAGTGATTTAATTGTTCTCTGGCTTTTGTTCTTCGAATAATTAAATCACGTATCTAAATAATCTTAACGACTATTAATCACAAGCCTTTCACGCCCACAATTAGCTCGCAAACCCGAATCACTAAGCAAACACGATTTTAACTATTCAAGACTCATTTTAAAGAAAGTAAAGCGATAAAGAAATAAAAGTTAACTTGGAAAATAAAATGAACTTGGAAAATAAAGTGTTTTTGGAATTTTAGATTTAATAAACGAAAATAAAAGTTTACTAAACGAAGAAAGAAAAATAAAAGACTTGAAAACATTAGACGCTAGTAAGGTTTTAATCTAGAAATGAAAAGACATAGAACTTAAATAAGAAAACGTTACTAAAAAGATTTTAAGAAAATTCGACAGAGTTTCATTTAGATTTTAAAGAAATAAAACCTCACTCGATGAAACGATGAGGTAAAGAGAAGCCTAACTTGGCTTATAAAAGAAATAGAACTAGACCAATACTCGCAAACTTGGAAATGAAACTCACAAGAAAGAAGTGACCTATACTCGCAAAAACTATCCCTTACTCGCAAAATATTACTCAAACTCGCAAGGTTATAAACCCATACTCGCAGGAACTAAAACATGATACTCGCAATAAAGAAAACTTGACACTCGCAAAACAAATGATTCATACTCACTAAAACATGGAAGAAACTCGCAAAAATATCTTCATACTCGCAATAAAAAGCTAGCCAAGATGAAACTCGCTACAATTATTTGCTTACTCGCAAGTTTAAAAATTCATACTCGCAAAAATAAATTGCATACTGGCAATTATTGAAATCCATACTCGCTAAACTAATGCTCGAAAATCCATACTCGCAAAAGATGAACATGATATTCGCAAGAAATTAAAGAAAACCATACTTGCAAAACCCTAGAAAACCTACTCGCAAAAATTATAAAAAAGAAACGATGGAACAATTTAAATGCAAAGAAAACTAAACCTAAACTAAATAGAACTTGTAAAAGCTTTGTAGAAAACAAATTTAATCAACAAATAAGCTTGTCAATAAGCCAACGATCCAAAAACAAACCCTAACCCATATTTTTTATGTCATTTGAATTGAAAACATGCAAAGGTAATGAAAATTTTATAAAAGATTTTGTGAAAGATAAAGTTTAACGTAGACAATGATTAACACTAACAAAAATAGGCTCCAAAAGATTTAAAGATTGAAGAGGAAGATTAAGTAGCATGACAATAAGCTAAAGAAAAAGCAAGACATAAAATAAAACTTGTATTAAAATAAAACTTACACTAAATGAAAAACTAAAAACTAACAACACCTACTAAATCCTACTTCTAACTCTAAAAACTAACCATCCCTCTAAATGAGGTGGTGATCTCTATTTATAGGTCAAGAGCTTTGAAGGTTTGACAATGTTGCAATATAATCCCTTGGACCTTTACAATTCAAGATATTTGCACTAAAACTACGTTACAAACTACTAAACGTTCTAAACATTAAACGTAACACTAATGTAACTTGAGGACTCGTGTTGACGTTTCTTCCAAAGGTCTTCAAAAGATTAAAAGCGACAACTTGCTCAAATGTGGAGGACCTTAGTACTTTTCCTGAAAATCTCTTTGAGCTTCGGTTAAGAGTCTTATGTATTTTTCTTCGAGCCTTTAAGAGATAAATTCGTCGTCACGGGCTTTTCTTAAGTAAAATTCATCTTTGGCTTGTCTTTTAGACTCTTTTCCACATCTCGTGCTCGTTTTAGGGCTTTTTGGTTGATTTTTGTGTCGTTTTTGCAATATCCTTTCCTGCACAGTCACAAACACAAAAACACGATATCTTTGGCGTTTAATGTTAGTTTTTGGTCTTTAGAGCCTGAAAATGGTGAGTAAAAGGTATGTGAATAAGCACATACCATGGCAGAGTCTAGTCTGTTCAGATATGAGGTAGTAGTAAAGTCTATTATCAGTTAGAATGGATAGTTGTCTTGTATCAGATTTTTGGGTTTGTCACAAATCTTTCTCTATTCTTATGTTTTTACAAAGTTTGGAGTATTAATAATATATCTCACAGTTGCACCAAAAAAAAATCCTCACCTTTGAATCTAATAGCCTTAGTACTTACCCATGACACTTAGAACATGCCTTAGAACCTTTATGATAGCCTTGAACCTTTTCTTTTAGAAGTTTTAATTTCAAAACCCTAATTTTAGAAAATTAGGAGTTTATGTGCTAAATTGCTTCATTATGTGATATAATCTGAATTAGGAGACTTAGTTAAGTACATATTAATTAAACATAAGCTAGGAAACTTAATTACCTCATTAGAATACAATTTACATGATTAAAGGACTAGTTTTGCAATAGTTTTCAAGCATAGGGGTATATATTGTAAATTTCTGAAAATATGAAGTCTAGGGACAATTTTTGACATTACTTAGAAGTTATAAGTATAAGGACTCTTTTTGCAAAGATCTAAAACCCTAGGATAAAAATAAAATAAATTATAAACTAAAAAGGACTAGTTTTGCAAATATTGTTAAGTTAAGGGTATAAAAGGTAAATATTGAAAGTTAGTATAGTTTAAGGACCATTTTTGCCATTTCTCTCAAATATATAAGTATAGGGACTAAATGTGCAAAAGTTAGAAAGTTATATGCTTAAATGTTATAAGTTTATAAGTATAGGGTAGAAAGTGTAAATATATAAACTTGAAGGGTATAAACGGACTATTTTCATATAAGTATAAAAACCTATTTTAAGTTAGAAACATAACACAATACTAGGGAGCTTCATATGAGGGGCATCATGTGGATATTTCGTTTTGACGAGTTTGCTGGGTTTACGATTTAAAGTGCCCTAGCTCCTCAAACGATTATTGCATGACCTCTGAATTATGATGGCCCGAACGGTGTTATGTTATAACTAAACCTAGTAACAACATAACTCAATAATAGGGAGCTTCGTGTGAGGAGTTATATACTTCTGAATTATGATGGCCCGAATGGTATTATGTTGATAACATAATACAATAGTAGGGAGATTCAAGTGAGGAGTTATACTTCTGATTTACAATGGCCCGAACGGTGTTATGTTATATTTAAAAACCTTAAGAGTGATTAGTTAAGATAAGCTAAACAATGACTTGACATACACACACCTACACTACCCCCAGGATACGTGAGTGAGTTGTCTAAACCCCTTCTTTACTTACCTTAAGACCCATGTGAGTTTTCATAGCCTCACTTTTAAATGCTTTACAACCCTGTGAGGGGGATACATGCTTTATACCGAATACAAGTCTTTTTCTTTGGTTGTTGCACGAGTAAACTATCTTCCATCATTACATAACTAAAATTCATGAATCTAATCATTTGGGATATTTTACCCAAGTGAACGCGAATATAGTTTATAGATCTATTGGAGTTTGACAACTCCCGTTGATACTACCTCTCACTGGAGGGTATCAATAAGTACTATATTTGAACCCTCTCTAATGGATTAACTTTGGCAAAGTCATGCTTCCCGTCCCCTCATGGTTGGTCTGCAGACCCCATGACCCGGACTGTTAACGTGTGGTTCATGAGTTAGTGCAATATACCTTCTATCACTAACTTTTCCACACTTAGGATTTAAGCTGAACCCTGTGGAACTTGTATTCACACCCTATCTACTTAAACATATGACTCTCACTCAACCTTAGAGTTGACTTTTAATCATGTTGTCCTAGGTAACTAAGCTCTTTAGGAACCCTTGCACGGAGAAGAACTGGACATGAGGACGTCCATAATAGTTATCATTCATCAGTTTTTGCCTAAAAACGTATCTTAGGGACCTCACTTCTGGTAAAAGTATATCTTTTAATGTAAAAACTCTGACAAATAAATGAATTATAACACCTTTTTCAAAAACGTCTCTTTTCGAGTCATTTTCTATTACCTTGTCTTTGTTTCCATGAAGTAATACCCCAATTCTAAATCCGATGCGATCTATGAAAAATGAGGGTGTTACAGATTGGTATCAGAGCCTTGGTTATAGAGAACAAAATGATTTTTCCTAAACTATAACCACTTTTTCAAAAAGTCCTCCGTGCCACTAGAATCCTCGAACTTACCTTTAGGCTCCCGACCTGCCTATAGGTTAAGATTCCTGACTTGCCTTTAGGTTAGAATCCCTGAACTGCCTTTAGGATAGATTCCTCACTATTGCCTCTAGGGTAGGTTCCACACTATTACTATTGCCTCTAGATAGAACATAGGTTAGAATTATGCTAAGACATTTACCCGGAAATGACATTATAGTTGGATATGTCATCCTTTAACAATCCTATCATAGTGTTTGACACTGATGATGAGGTTACCTCATCGAATAGTTATGAGTATACCCTGGCTACCCCTACCCACTCATCTTCTGGTTCTAATTCACCGGAAGAATTATCCCAGAATATCTTACTTAACTTAGGATTACAGCCTTCCCCGAATGATCCCTATATGCAAGCATATAATGGGTATATGCAAGCATATGGTAGTGACATTCCTATAGTACCTACTTTAACACCTATCCCATCTATACCTTACTATACTAGTCAAGATCACTATGTTCCCGAAATAGATTCCCCACCCCGTAAGAAATTACGTACTATACCACCTATGCCTTTCCCTAGGTTTGAAATAGGAAATACTTCTTACAAAACACCCTTAGAAAGACATGAAGAACAAATAGAAGATATACTTAGTCATTTAGATAAGTTATCTTTAGGGCGTATAGAAGAAGTAGAAAATAAGATAAGTTACCTAGGAAAAGGTAGGATAATAATTCAAAAAGATTACAATAGGCTAGAAATGAATTAGAGAAAACACGTAGTCAAATCTTTAAAGTTACAAACAAAATATGAGGGACACTCTGATGAAGTAGTTACCGCTTATGTTAGACTTTCCACTATAGAAATGATCATTGATGATATTAGGGATAGTCATAAGTCTGACATAAGAGATCTTGTTAGACGCAATCCAAGAACTTAAAAACAACAAAGGAGCAAACTAGTAAGGTTATAAATTTAGTTATATAGGTAGTTTATTAGGTAGTATGCGTTAAGTTTTCACCCTGTAAGATATAGGAATAAGTTGTTATAGAAAATATAGTTTGCCTATACTAGGATCCCCTATGCCTTGTATCTTAGGAAATCACTATAGACCTACCTTAGGTTTTAGAGAACTCTAGGTCATTAGGAATTTTAGAAACTAGGAATTGCTAAAACCTATAACGATTAGAACTCTTTAGGTTAGTATCACTATGCCTTTAGATTGGGGAAACGAACTTTCGTGGAATATAGTGAATCTTATTAGGAAATCCACCCTTTTAGATTTAGGATTCCCTATACTCTATTACTCCGGTATCAGACAATGTTCTAAGAATTAGAACTTGTAACCCGTCTATACGCAAGACTCTATCAGTTTGATCTTGCAAGAATGTCTAAATTGGAAATGACATTATTCTTAACCCAAGTTATCTTGCGAATGTCTATAGAATGGCACGTACAAGATCAACTACTCCTACTACTCCCGCTACAACCGTCATGACTCAGGAAGACATTCGGCGACTAGTTGCTGACAGTGTAACTGCAGCACTAGAAGCTAGGAATGCAAACATGGCTAGAAACCCCGAAATTCCTGTAGTAAAGAAGAGTAACTACAAGGAATTTATGAGCTGTCAACCCTTTAATTTTAAGGGAACAGAAGGGGCCATAGGATTGATTCACTGGTTTGAGAGATGTGAATCAGTATTATCCCGTAGTAACTGTACCGAGGATTGTATAGTTAAGTTTGCTGCCAGTACTCTTACCGAGGAAGCATTATCCTGGTGGAACTCATATTCCCAACCCATAGGAATAGAAGAGGCATATAAGATCACCTGGACTGAGTTTAAGAATCTTATGATTAAGAAATACTGTCCTCGAACAGAAGTCAAGAAAATGGAGGATGAACTATATAACTTGACTGTTAAGGGGAACGATGTTAAAACTTATATTAGGAGATTTCAAGAGTTAGCAACTTTGTGTCGTACAATGTTGCCAACTGTTGAAAAGACTATAGAAGTTTTCATCGGAGGTTTGCCCTGGAGTATCGAAGGGAATGTTACAGCCTCTAAACCTCAAACTTTAGAGGAGGCCATTAACATTACCTTAAGGTTAATGGACCAAGTAACAAAGCACAACACTGTGCCAGTGCCCAACAATAATAAACGAAAGTTCCACGATGGGAGAGCTTTTGGAAACACCTGTAACACTAACAGTTATAATCATACTAAACCCTATCCTCAACCAAACACAAGGCAAGATAATACGAAAGCGTATGCCGCCACTCCAAATGAGGGAAGTGGTTATGTTGGGAAAGGCCCTCTATGTAAGAAATGCAATTGGCATCACACAGGGCCTTGTTTCATTAAGTGTAAAACATGTAACAAGGTGGACCATCAGACAAAGGATTTCAGGCACAAAGGACCAGCAACTGGGGGTAATCCGCCACCAGCAATGGTCATTTGTCATGCTTGCGGAGAAAAGGGACACTATTCGAATAAATGTCCAAAGAAAAATACTGATGGTGCCCAGGGTAGAGCCTACATGTTGAGGGATAGGAACGATCCACAAGATCCGAGCGTAGTAACGGGTAAGTTTCTCTTAAATAATCACTTAGTTACAGTACTATTTGATTCTGGAGCCGATAGGAGTTTCGTATCTATACCTTTTGCCTCTAGACTTAGGATCAAACCCGTAGCTTTAGATATTTGCTATAAGATATAAATGGCCGACGAAAACTGTTGATATAAATAATGCATAAAAACGTCATTAATATTTTTCGATATCCCTATGTTTTGATAATCACAAAATGTAAAAACATTAAACGTAAAATTAATACGTAAACAAGTATTTAGTTACTAATATCATTCCATCCAACAATATCACTTAAGGTATGAATAAACAAATGTCTAATACATTTTATGATCAAAGGGATTTTATTTAAATACTACAAAGTTTATAAAATGTTATAAATATCTTAAATATATTTGAAAAACAATTTTGGTAATTAAAGGAAAATGTTTAATTAATAACAAATATATGAATTCAAATTTTTAACCAAAATCAGTTAGTTTTTCAGCAAATAAACTTTCACTAGAAAAAAACAAGAAAACTGGCCGTTACAGGAGGGCGGCCCCCTTAATTGTAAGGGCGGCCCCCTTAATTTTAAGGGGGCCGGCCACCATTTAAGGGGGCCGGCACGCTCCTGTTGTCAGATTCTTTTGCCTATAAATACAGGTTCATTCCTGCAATTTTTCCTCACCTTTTGCATGAAAATTTTCAGTCCCAAACCTTTCCAAACATCCTTCTAAATCCTTTGATCATAAGATTATAAGTCTTTGTTTAAAGTGATTCAATTTCTCATCATTCAAAGTGCAAGAGAATAATACTCCCTCAACATCTAGTTAAGAAGTATTGTAGATTTGTGAATATAGTGTTGGTAGTTGTGTAAATTATTTGTAAAGGTGTAGAGAGATTATAATAAGTAGATTTAAGAGTTAGTAGTGAAGAGAAGTAGTGTTAAAGAGAAGTAGTGTTGTGAAGAAGAAGTAGTGAAGTTGGGAGAAGTAGTGTAATAGTTGTGGTGTGTAGAAGTTGTGAGAAGTTGTGAAGAGTTGTGAGATTAGTTCTAGCTACAATTAGAACACGACATTTTGCTTAGTGTCGTTAAACGGTGTAAGCAAAGGTGTGCAAGGTTTCTCCGCCATAAGGGAGCTTGTTGACATAGTGAAGAAAACTCTTAAGTTAGGTGCTCGGGGAGTGGAGTAGGGCGAAGAGGAGCTTCGTAGCCGAACCACTATAAATCCTTTGTCTTGTGGTGCGATCTTTCCATCTCCATCTCTTTACTTACTTGATTATATTGTCTTTATTCACTTTCGTAGACATTAGTGTTTATAAGTGTGCAAGTATAGATCTCACATAAAACTAGAATCGAAGTTTTCAAAACTAAGATTTTATAAAATTAAAAAGACGTAAAACTATTCAACCCCCCTTCTAGTTTTCCACAGAAACTTAGTTAGTATTAACACCATCCTTAAGGGTTGTACCCTAACCTTACTTAACCACACGTTCAAAATCGATCTTATACCCATGAAACTCGGTAGTTTTGACGTTGTTGTGGGAATCGATTGGTTGTCCAAGAATCAAGCTATGAATCCTTGTGACGAGAAAATCATCCATGTACCTATCACCGATGAAACTTTAATTATCCAAGGAGATCGAAGTAAGACTCGTCTTAACTTCATCTCATGTACCAAAATGGAATGATACATCTCACGAGGTTGTCAAGTCTTAATTATTCAAGTAACCGAGACTAAGCCAGATGAAAAACAACTGGATGAGATCCCTGTAGTCAGGGAATACCCAGAAGTTTTTCCAAAGGATTTACCTGGCTTACCTCTCATTCGTCAAATAGAATTTCAAATCGACTTAATTCCCGGAGTGGCACCTATAGCCCAAGGCCCCTATAGGTTAGCCCCTTCAGAGATGAAGGAACTCTCTGAACAACTCCAAGAATTGGCTGATCGAGGTTTCATTCATCCAAGTACATCACCTTGGGGAGCTCCTGTCTTATTCGTTAAGAAGAAAGATGGATCTTTTAGGATGTGTATCGATTATCGTGGATTGAACAAACTTACTATCAAAAATCGATACCCATTACCAAGGATAGATGACTTGTTTGATCAGCTTCAAGGGTCGAGTGTATATTCGAAAATCGACTTACGATCTGGTTATCATCAACTAAGAGTGAGGGAAGATGACATCCCTAAGACCGCTTTCAGAACGAGATATGGGCACTATGAATTTCAAGTTATGTCATTTGGTTTGACAAACGCACCAGCGGTTTTCATGGATCTCATGAACCGGGTGTGTAAACCATACTTGGATAAATTTGTCATAGTGTTCATAGATGATATTCTTATCTATTCTCGTAACAAGGAAGAGCACGCTCAACATTTGAGAATAATCCTAGAATTACTTAAGATGGAGAAACTTTAAGCAAAGTTCTCTAAGTGCGAATTCTGGATTAGTACCATGCAATTTCTCGGACACTTGATAGATAAACAAGGACTTCGTGTCGATCCTGCAAAAATCATAGCCGATAAGAATTGGCCGTATCCTACAAATCCTACCGAAATACGACAATTCTTAGGACTTGCGGGCTATTATCAAAGGTTTATTGAGGGATTTTCAAAAATTGCAAAACCTTTGACGGAATTAACCCAGAAAAATAATAAATTTATCTGGGAAAAAGACCAAGAGACAGCTTTCCAACTTTTGAAGAGAAAGTTGTGTGAAACTCCGATCTTAGCATTACCAGATGGAAACAATGATTTCGTTGTTTATTGTGATGCTTCGCGTCGAGGTCTTGGAGCTGTATTGATGCAAAGAGATAATGTAATCGCTAATGCATCAAGACAACTCAAACCGCATGAGGAAAATTACACTACACATGATCTAGAATTAGGAGCACTATTGTTCGCTCTAAGAATATGGAGACATTATCTGTATGGCACTAAGTGTACAGTTTTCACCGATCACAAAAGCCTACAATATATTCTTAATCAAAAAGAGTTGAACATGAGACAACGTCGATGGATAGAACTGCTCGCTGATTATGATTGTGAGATTCATTTCCACCCTGGCAAAGCAAACGTAGTAGCAGATGCTTTGAGCCGTAAGGAACGAATCCAACCGGTTAGGGTTAGTTCATTAGTTATGACTCTTCATTCGGATTTACCATCTAGAATACTCAAAGCCCAAAATGAAGCCCTCGAAAAGGAAGATAGTAGAATTGAGAAATTATGAGGGATGGATAAGGCTCTCGAGATATGTTCAGATAGAACTCGTTGTATTAAGGGTCGGAGATGGTTACCTTATCATGGTAACTTAAGGGACATAACAATGCACGAGTCCCATAAATCTAAGTACTCCATCCACCCAGGTTCTGACAAGATGTATCAGGATCTGAAGAAACACTATTGGTGGCCCGACATGAAAGCATCCATTGCTAGATATGTGGGCAAGTGTTTAACATGTTCTAGAGTAAAGGCTGAATGTCAAAAGCCATC
>LBNU01016348.1:0-13572 GCA_014162995.1 Artemisia annua | reverse complement strand
ATAGTAGTAAATATAAAATTAAAAATAAAGATAAAGATACATATAAAGATCAAGTATGAAGACTAAAGATAAAATAAGTATGTGTTATATATTTTAAGTAATATAATTAACACAATAGACTTTTACAAATTGCATCATTTGCAATTAATAAATTCATACAAACAAATTTTTATAAAAGGCATTTTTTTTTATTTTATTTTTTTTTGTTTTTTTTTTTTTTTGCTTTTGCGGATTAATTTGGTGAAAATTTCATGGGTAGTGTGGTTGGTTATGGAGCAAATAACAAAATATTATAAGTTTTAGAAGCAATAATATAAGCTAAAGTTTAATTGCACAAATATAAGTTATATTTAATAACAATATGATTAATTGACCTTAGTAAATTCAATTAATTGCATTGAATTAGTATACTGTATTTTCAAAAAAAAATAGTATATTTGAATAGAAAGTGTGTAATAAAGATTAAAGATAAGATAAGTATGTGTTATATATTTTAAATAATATACTTAGCACTATAGATTTTACATATTTGCATCATTTGCCATTAATAAATTTGTCCAAACATATTTTTTGCGAACTAATTTGGTGGAAATTTCATGCGGCATCGTGGTTGGTTATAGAGAGAATAACAAAAAATTATAAGTTTTAGAAGTCATAATATAAGCTCAAGTTTAATTACACAAGTATAAGTAGTATTTAATAACAATATTGATATTAATTGTCATGATTAAATTCTATTATATTATTAAACAATGGTACCCGCGCAAAACAGTAGGTTTAGAGGAGAATGTTGTTTAAGGATCTTTTGATTTATGTTTTTTTGTTGCATATTATTTAACGATTTTCCATAACAGATGATAGTTTCTAGAGATTGTGTATTTGTGTTGTAAAATTGTAAAGAATTCATATGCCATATTATTATATGCAAATTAAAAAAGTTATTAATTTAACTATAAATATATTAAATCCATTATATTAGTTATATTTTATTTTGTAATATCTGATTTAATGTCATAATTTAATGTGCAATTAGTGTATTTTTAAATTTTATATTAATAACTACTAATAATGTTTTAAAAATTCAAAACTAAAATATCTAACTAACTTAGGGGCTTGGCAACACACGCGGTAAGGCACGGTGCGGGGTGCCTACCGCACGGTAGCACCGCCGCCGTGGCTGCGGGGAGGGCACGGGAGATTCCCGAACGGGGAAACTTACCGCTCGGTGGGAGAGAAAAATTCGAACGTTGGAAGAAAAAAAGAATGAAGTGAGTGAAGGGTGAGGGGTGAGGGGTGTGTTGCCAACAAAATTTGAGTGAGGGAAGGAAAAAGTGGGGGGATGATGTGGCATAAGGGGATTGGGTGTAAGTGAGTGAAGGGAAATGGGGTGAGGGGTGTGTTGCCAACCCCCTTATAATGCACAAAGGCCTACTATTATTAGAATACTTAAAATTAAGCCTTACACATTTCAATGCTAAAAGTACAAGTGATTCAACATAATTAGACATTTAATATAATACTACTTATAGAAATTCCCCTCATATTTAATTCTAACACACAATTAATACTAACATTAAATACAATAAATAAAAATTATGCACATTAAATACAATTAATTAACTGATCAATAAATACAATTAATGCACTTATTAAAACACCCCCTACATAAAAAATACAAATTATCAAGCATATTGTACAACCAACTTAAACACAACTCCCGCATTAAATGTTACTAATACAAATAATAAAGCACATTATACAAATATTCAAGCCCGAACGAGCAACGGGCCAAATGGGCTCGAGCCCGAACGGGCACGGGCCAAACGGGCTCGAGCCTGAACGGACACGAGCCAACGGGCTCGAGCCCGAACGGATACGAGCTAAACGAAAATTTTGATATCCGTAAATTTATTGTCAAAAAGAACATAATAAACTAAAATACATGATTCACCGGAAAATTTTATTTCAAGGTACCCGCAGCTGCAACGCGCGAGGACCCTGCTAGTACAAATATAGAGCGTGTAAACTTAATTCTTTTAAAGACACCTATTTATATATCTATCATAGCGCTATGGAACAGAATCCCAGAAATGTCTTAGAATACTATTTTCCATATTATAGTCTTTTCCTGTTGGGCTGTTGGGTTTTTTCAGGGGATGGGCCTCGCTGTATTGGCCCATGTTTTTGCTAAACCTGCTTTGCCGGTCCAGGTTTGTTGTTTTGGTTAGGTAGCTACATATACGATTCGTATTCCAAATTCTTTCGGAATATCGTCTTACTTTCTTCGTGGTTAGGTATCTGGTCGGTTCCTCAGATCTGCTCATCTATTTGTCCTTTCAGTTTGTTACCGTTGTTCTTTATGTTTGTTTGTGATTATATTTGTTGCCTATGTTATGTCCACCCGTATGTCTGTGCATTGCTTTTGTTTTTCTTTGTGCCTTTCAGAATTGGTTATTGCTACTTGTAGTTGATGTTGTTTGCATGCATGCCTGGCATTAACTCTATTTGTCTTTTGTTTTGTGTGTTAGTTATTTGCATGTACGTTGTGTTACCTTAGTGTTGTTAAAATTCTGTTGCACTTTACTAACACTTGCTTTGCATCATGGTATTGTGTACCATGGATTGTATGTCGTTAGTGTTTTTGCATATTCGTGTTTGCCACAGCTTTTTATTATTACCCTATTCCTGCTGTTTGTGTTTTTGTGTATTAACGGATTCCCAAAATCATGTTGTCGATGAACATTCGCAATTTCCATCTGTCCTGGGTACTGAATGCATTGACGAACCTCATACGCGTACGGTTGTTGCGCCATCTAATGCTATTGGTTTGCGCAATGCTGGTTGTTTGTGTGTGTGTCACGGCATTGGTGAAGTGGCCGTGTGTGATGCGATCAACTGTAAACGAAAGCGCCCGTGTGTTGGTGATACTGGTGAAAGTCTTCCAGAAAAGCGGATTAGGTGTCACGGCGCCACACCTACTACATCCACAGGTTTGTTGCTCCTCATGTTTATAGCTTTGGTCACGACGCGTGTGTCTTCAGGTTTTATAGCGGTTGTTGACAAATATGTGATAGGTTATGGTGATGCAGGACAGTCATCTCTTGATGTGCAACAAGTGATGTAATGATTGTTAAACAAGTTTTATGGGTTTTTCTTTTGAATGTCGATCAATTTTTTTCATATGTGTGTAGGTTACAACCTTTGTGCCCACATCTATGCGTGAAGGCGGGCAGACTTATGTTTCCGCTACCTCAAATGTTTGTGGTCAGTGTTTTCATAATCATATACGTGCTTACAGCACGAACAGTGCTTTTGTGTATGTTATCTAAACGGTTTTATTTATGTTAGGGAATGACTGTGCGGAACATAGTTCTCTTATCTTAGATTTTGGAGCTGGTATCGTCCGTCATGAAACGTTTGCCGAGTTAGAAGGCATTGAGTTTGATCATCATATGGTTTCTCGCGCATCAGCCTGTCGTTCATTTTCATCAGCTGCCAATGTGGTTGCTCGCCATGATCGTAGAAAGAGGGTACGGTTACCTGGTGATACGTCTCAAGGTATGGATGTTGTTCTATATATTTGATCTTTTGCAGGATTGGTTTGCCTTAGTCATTATGTGCACTCTTTTTAAAATATGTAGATGAGAGGCCTTCACAACGAGTCCGTACGCGACCAAGGAATGCAGCCTTTCAAAGGGTTGTGTCAGAAGGGATTGAAATAACGGTTGGAAACAGCCCAGCAACGCGTGATTCTCAACCACATGTTAACCCACATGCTTCTGAACCAGCATACCCTGACACATATGCCACAGGTTTGTGAAAATTCTCTTTTATCATACTCCCATGATCTGGGCACTTACATATTCGCTTATTTATGTGTCGTTGTTGTCGCAGCTTCTATATCATCCGCTGCGCAGGTCCCATGTGTGATGTCAAATCTTCCATCCTCTTCGAATGTATTTGGCCAATTCAACCGTTCTTTTGGAAGATCGTTTTCAAAAACACATCGTACAGGTTTTATGGCGGGGACCAATTCAGCAACACCTGATTCACGACCATCTGTTAGTCCACATGTTTCTGAATCGGCGCACGTTGACACATCCGCCACAGGTTTGTGAAGAATCCCTTGTATCATACTCCTATGACTTTAGTCTTTACATATTTGGTTATTTATATATGGTTGTTGTCGCACTTTCTAGATCATCCACTGACCAACCCCGATGTATGATGTCAGGTATCCCATCCTCTTCGAATGTATCTGGCCAACCCAATGATTTTTCTGGAAGATCGTTTCCGCAAACACATCGTACAGGTTTGCTATGTCACTTTTCTTAATCCGTTATTTGGATTTGCCTATGTTTATGATCAACAACACTTTGTTGTGATATGTTGCCATTTTGTTTTGAAGGTGCCCCGGATCAGTATATAAAATTTGGTCCTTGCAACTGCGTTTGTTCTAAATGTCATGCGATTTTCTGGTATGAAGAAAGGCTTACCACTTCTACGAAGCGTTCTGGTCCTCTGTATCATCGCTGTTGTATGGGCGGGAAGGTCAAGCTTTTTTTGCCTCGCGATTATCCTCCGTATATTCAGCAACTATTTTCTGATCCGCATTTTCTCACCAACATCAGAGCATATAACCAAATGTTTTCTATGACATCGCTTGGTGCCACCATTGATGACTCGGTGAACCTAGGCAGAGGCCCATACGTTTTCAAAGTGTCTGGTCAGATCTACCACCGTATTGGCAGGTTCTGCCCGCTTTCTGGTGAATCGCCACGCTTTTTGCAGCTGTATATTAATGACACCCACAAGGAGGTTGCTAATCGGTTAGCCAATTTTGATAACAATGGTGTGAATGTCTTGAGGCCAGAGATTGTCCAAGGGTTGATAGAATTGTTGGACAGACATAATGCATTGGTCCACTTATTTAGGACTGCGCGTGACAAGTTACTAGATGCAAATGTGCCGGACTTCAAGATTAGGCTATTTAGTGTCGTGGGTTCATCGCAGCATGAATTACCAACGGCAGATGAGATTGGGGCGATTGTATTTGACAGTGGTCCAGACAGTGTTACACATTTTGATGTGGTGATCCAACGCTATTCAGGCGATCCTGAAAGAATAAACAAGCTCCACCCAGCATACATGTCATTACATTTCCCCTTATTGTTTATCTTTGGCGAGCAAGGTTATCACACGGACCTGAAGTTAATTGATGTGGCAGGGAGTTCTTCAGAAGGTACAAAAAGAATGTCCATGGATGCATATTATGCATATTTACTGCATGACCGTTTCAACCGGTATTCGTTGCTAACAAGAGGAGGAAGGCTCTTTCAACAGTTTGTGGTGACAGCTTATTGCAGTGTTGAACAAAGCAGGACAGATTATATAAGACAACATCAAGCTGATATTCGGGGAGACTATCTGAATGGTCTTTATGACGCCATAGCAAGAGGTGATCATGAAGGTTCAGATGTTGGGTCACGAATAATATTGCCAGCTTCATTTACGGGTGGCCCACGCTATATGTATAGTCACTACCTCGACGCGCTTGCTATATGTCGTGTACATGGCAATCCTTCATTTTTTGTAACATTCACGTGCAATGTCAGATGGCCGGAGATTGATGAGTATATGCAATCATTTTCGCACTTAACATCTGCAGATCGCCCTGATGTCATTGACCGTGTCTTCGAAAAAAAATACATTTGCTCTTGAAATATGTTCGTGAACGAAAGCCTTTTGGCACGATCAATGCAGGTTAGGATACATGTGTTTTTATCGCATGTTACACATACTCTTATAACAATCTAATGTATACATTACTCACTGTATTAACCATTGTTGCAGTACTCTACACCGTTGAATTCCAAAAGAGGGGTTTGCCACATTGTCACATTTTGCTATGGAATGACAGTTGTTCTAGAATTCGATCACCCGAGGATGTGGACAAATTCGTCACTGCTGAATTACCGGATAAGCGAACGGACCCAGAGGGTTTTAGAGTCATCTCAGAATTTATGGTCCATGGTCCTTGCGGTGGTGCAGCACCGGATGCTCCATGTATGCGTGGCCAGTCAACATGCAAGAAGTTTTTCCCTAAAGACTATTGTCCAGTGACGTACATAGATAGAAATGGTTATGTTCGGTACAGACGTAGAGATGTTCAGATAGAAGGAACGAGGCATAATGTTCAGTTAGATAATGGATACGTTGTCCCTCACAACCGTGAATTATGTATGGCTTTCTACGCCCACATAAACGTAGAATGCTGTGGCTGGACGATGCTAATTAAGTATCTGTTCAAGTACATTTCGAAAGGAACTGACAGAATTATTGCACGCATTGGTAGGTCAAGCGGTCCTTTTAGCCAGGCAAGTGTATCCGCCGATGGCAGCTCATCTTCTGCTGCACCTTCCAGAGGCCCGGTAGATGAAATTAAAAACTTTGTCGATGCTAGATACATAGGTCCGCACGAGGCATGTTGGCGCATACTGAAATTTGATATTCATCATCGAGATCCGGCTGTACAAATATTAGCAATGCATTTGGAAAACATGCAGAGGGTAACCTTTAGAAGCCGGCAGCGATTAGAATCCGTGGTTGATAATCCAGATTCACATAAAACTACTTTGACACAATGGCTGGAATTCAACAACACTTTTACACTGGGTAGGCATTTAACCTATCTTGATTTCCCATCAGAGTTTGTATGGTCAAAGAAAGATAGGGAATGGTCACCAAGGCAAAATGTAAACAAACCATCTATAGGAAGAATTGCATATGTCCATCCGAGTGCAGGAGATCTCTTTTTTCAACGGCTGTTGCTACTACATCAAAAGGGTTGTACTTCTTTTCCAAGCATACGCACAGTCAATGGCCACACGTATGAAACAAACAGGGCCGCTGCAGAGGCTATGGGCCTACTTGAAAACGACCAAGAATGGCACATAGCTATGCAAGAGGCTGCTGCAACGGCCTCGGCGTCAGAGTTGCGTGCGATGTTTGTCCAGATTTTGGTGTTTTGTGACGTGACGCAGCCGCTAGCATTGTTCCAAAGTTTTTGTCAACACATGTCGGAAGACATTCCAAGAGTGTTGTCAACACTGTTTGGTGTACACCTTCTGCACGTGAATGAACCAGAATTGAAAGCGGGTCTCTCATATGAACTGCAGAACTCCTTATCTCAACATGGGAAGTGTTTGGAAGACTATGGAATACCAATGCCGCCAGACAGGTTGTTGAATATGTTACTGAACAGAGCCGTGATGGAGGAGAAGAGCTATAATCGGCCTGAATTGGGCAGGGAAAGTGTCTACCTAATTGCACAGCTGAACCAAGAACAGAAACAAATCTTTGATATGATTATCACATCTATCAATGATAATGTTCAAGAAACAATCTTCGTATATGGCCATGGAGGGACCGGCAAGACCTTCTTATGGAAAACCATAATCACTACATTACGGTCGCAAGGTAAAATTGTGCTGGCGGTTGCATCCTCGGGTATTGCATCATTGTTGCTGCCATCTGGTAGGACAGCGCACTCAAGGTTCAAGGTTCCTCTAGACTTGACTGACGAATCGGTTTGCAACATAAAAAAAAACACGCAAGTAGCTGAATTACTAAAGCAAACAGACCTTATAATTTGGGACGAGGCTCCCATGAATGACAAAAAATGTTTTGAAACATTGGACCGCACTCTTCGTGACATTTGTGATGAGCCAGATGTTTTATTTGGAAAGAAAAGCATGATGCTAGGAGGAGACTTTAGGCAAACTTTACCAGTAAAGAAAAATGCAGCAAGGGATGATATTATTGCTTCCTGCATCTCTGAGTCGTACTTGTGGCGTCGTCTAAAGGTTTTTTTCCTGAAACAGAACATGAGGCTGCAACAACCAAGCATGACTCCTTTTGAGAAACAGGAGGTCGCACACTTTTCAGAATGGTTATTGACCATCGGTGATGGCAAAGCCGGTGTAAGAGACGCATCAGATCCAAATGAAACCTCATGGGTGCAGATACCAGATCGTTATTGCTTCCCTGCTACAGAAGAGGGCAAGTGGTCTTTAACTGACTTCCTTTATGACAGAGAAACACTTCATAGGCCAACACCAGAGTCGTTTCAAGAGAAGGCAATAGTATGTCCAAAAAATGAGACCGCTGACTCCATCAATGCAGAAATTCTGCACAATGTAAGAGGAACAAGCCAGTTTTACACGAGTAACGATCAGGCGATCCCACGCACCAATGACGGCGGTGCAGCTGAAGTTCTTTACCCAGTTGAATACCTTAATTCAATAAACCTAAGTGGATTTCCTCCGCACAGGTTGGAATTGAAGATTGGAACGCCAATAATGTTATTGAGAAACCTGAATGTGCAAGGAGGTCTTTGCAACGGCACTAGATTAATTGTCACGCAGTTGTTGACAAGGGTAATTGAAGCAAAGATAATCACAGGGACGAGAGTTGGACAGAGAGTATTCCTTCCGCGCATCGTGCTTATAATGAAGGACGACAAGATGCCGTTTATATTCAAGCGCAAACAGTTCCCGCTAAAAGTATGCTACGCAATGACGATTAACAAGAGTCAAGGACAATCGTTGAAAAAAATAGGCGTTTACCTGCCAGAGCCAATATTTGGCCACGGCCAACTTTATGTGGCGTTGTCCAGAGCCACCTCTCCAAGAGGTTTCAAGATGGTAGTTGCGGAGTGTCCAGGACAACCGGCGAATACAACCAAAAATATTGTCTACACTGATTTTTTAAACAAAATAAATCAGCGACAGGTTTTGTTTGTGCATATATTTTCCCTCATTTTGTTAACATGTTTTGACAGCGTATTTGGAATCGTTAAAGTGCATATGTGTATGCGCATATATGATTACTTGTCTGTACATTTACATGAACGTGAGTGCTGTTACTCTCTTATTTGGAATGCCCTGCACACTGTCCTGCATCTGTATATAGATAGTCTGCGTTATCATGTGTACAAATAGTATGCTCACCGATCTGTATGCTTATAGTAATACAAATACCGTTTGTTCCCTATTTACAATGCTCTAACTACTGTTCTATATGTCTGTACACAAAAACTGCATGACCATGTTTAAAAAAGTTATCGGTACCCCTACGACAATCATAAATATTGTTCAGCCTGTTTGTAATGCCAACATTCGATAACACTAATATAACGTTGACAAAAACTTTGCAGAAAAACGGCTAAAGAAAATATGGAAGCTCCCGCAAATGTTCCTATAGGCTCAGCAACATCGTCCGGGCCACAAGGCACGCAGCAATCCTATGACAAAGGAAAAGGCATACTGGTGGAGGAAGAAGAGGTTGATCTCAGGAATTTAAAACCGCAGGATCTTAACAAACCATTGGAAGTCAAGGTTTTTAAAAAGTGGGCATCCAAGAATGTCCCGGATCCAAATCCAACAGGTCTATGTTTCATTCTTCTTGACAAGCAGGTAACAACTAAGAATCCACTGGCTGATAACAGCAATTACTTTGCTGCTTCATTCCCAAAACATGCTTGCCAACATGCAAATACTTTTTGTTATAGGGTGGCGCGATCCAGGCGAATGTCCAAATATGGGATATGAAAGAGTTTGATTCGAAGCTACAGGTTGACACATGCTACCGGATCGAGGCATATGGCTGCAAGAAGACTGATAAATGGCAGCGGACAATGGAAAATGATATAACCTTACTATTTGGAAAGTACACGAAGGTGACTGAAATACCAGATACAGGTTTCCCAGAATATCATTTCAACTTTGCTGCTTACAACCAGGTGACCCGCCGTGCAGACAGTCGCGAGTCCGTGCTTACAGGTATCAACCATCTATACTTAAATATCTTCCGCAACTTATGACCCAACATTTTTAATTACCTGCCAGACTACATTGGGATTGTCAGAGATGTTGGGAACATACGCGAGTCCGGCACCTCAATGACCAACAGAATATCCCGTAGGAACATCGAGATCCAGAACTTGAAGTATGTACCGAC
Organism: Artemisia annua; assembly: GCA_014162995.1. NCBI lineage: Eukaryota > Viridiplantae > Streptophyta > Magnoliopsida > Asterales > Asteraceae > Artemisia > Artemisia annua. The sequence continues at coordinate 3,552 of LBNU01016348.1, read as the reverse complement.
GTTTTTTTACATGTTATTTAATTCATTCTTCCAAAACCAAATTGTTATAACATTATCATAACTGAACAAACAATTTATATACGCAGCGGAAACACAATCGTGTTTACATTATGGAATGAACAAGCAATTGGATTTCCAGTTAACTTATGCAGACAAATAGAGCAACCACCAATCATTGCAGTTACGTCATGTTGGGCGAAACGCTTTGGAGGTATGTCCTGAACCAACATGACACGCATTAGTATACGACACTATGACACACACTGACATGCATTACCTTGGCAGGCGGGGTGCAACTATCTGCAACTCCAGCAACAACATACTACCTAAATCCAGAGATTCCCGAAACAGCTGACATAAGATCAATGTACGTGTATTATTTCAGATAACAAATAGAAGGAACAACATGCCTAGGAAAAACACTAATTTAACAATATTATTGAAACAGGTATGAGGAATACATGGGACCCCTCCCACCACTGCCCCTTCCACCCCCTGATCTAGGTGCAGACGAACCTGAGCCACCGCAACCACATATGCAAATACAGGCTCTACAAGCAATTAAACCAGAAACTAATGCGGTAAGTACCATTATCGTAATTCAAAACATACAACAAAAGGTTTCTAACAGCAGTCACTCATGGTACAACAGTTACGTCCATTTGTGATACAAGCTGTTATCACAAACATTGATGAGGCACAGGGATGGTACTTCAATCGCTGTCGCACGTGCCACCTAAAAATAACAGAAGGTTGGCCACACCCACAATGTCAACAGCCAGGCGTGTGTCCCACACCAAACTACACGTAAGTTACCAACAACATTTCACATTTATAAAAAAGGCCAACACAATATTGACGGAAAAAACACAAATCGTAACAAGCATTTTCTATTGTTTGCAGCTACAATTTCAAAGCAACCCTCACAGATACCACTGGTAGCATAGTCGTTACGTGTTTCAGTCCCGAAGCAAACTCACTCCTTCTACCGGTTACTGAGTTGTTAAGCTATGTTTCTGACCCAGACCCATACGTACTTCCAGATATAATTAGAGACCTACAAGGCACCGAACACATCTTCACAGTGCATATTGCCATAGGAAGTCGTACAGGGAACACAAAGTATATCCTTGACCATGCTCAAGACATACCTCAACCTGCATTGCCAGAAATTCCAACACCCATTGGCCAGCGTCAGTCACCGGCCACAATTGCCCAACAGCGTCCAGAAAATCCATCACCTGAAACACCAGTAGCTGAACCAAGGGAACAAGAACCACTTGGCGCAACCGAAATAACAACAGCTGAAATAACACCACCTCCCAGAACTGACGAATCTGTGCAAGAAACCGAATACCACACCAAAGGATCATCTCAGTCAGTGCGTAGACAATTGTTTGCTGAACATCCTGAACAAGCTCACGAGCAACACATCGCAGCAACAGATATAGTAACTGGAGAAAATGCTGCAATGTCAGCGCCACCGGCACAGGAAGAGCCAACACATCCACAGGACATAGCCCCAGCTCGGCAGACCGAACCACCAGCAACAACTGAAGCTGAACCAAGCCAGCCCACCAAGAGGCCAAAGCATGAATGACAAGCCACAACAACTAGCAACCTAGCCTAAAATATCAGCGTATGTACATAGGCGTTAGCCACCCTAAGATTGCAGGTATAAAATCTATAAGCTATATGCCTGCAACATTTTGTAAACGGCAATTATCTAGGGTAGATATGTGCGGGTAAAAAGCCACTAGGCAAAACGATTGTACTCTTTTGTAACAACCTGTTTAGGATAAATATGTACAGGTCGAAAGCCATTAGGCAAAACGCTTCTACTCTTTTGTAACAACCCGTTTATCAATATATCTATCCACTTTTGTTTGCACTCGAGCGTTTATTAAACAGATACAAATGCCCCCGCCGCAACGCGGCGGGTTATTTCACCTTGTTAATAGAAAAGCTTAATTGCTTTATAGTAGCAATGAATATTAAATTTTCAAATAGTGAGATTAGGCAACTCTCGATGAAAAAGAAATATACATGGTAATGAACTCTCTTTCAAATGTTATGTTGTCACCAGTTATTAAACTATAGAAGAGAACTATATATCTGATCAATATTGCAAAAATCGGTCGAATCGGTCGATTAATCGCCGATAAATCGGTAATCGGTCTTGTATCTTGTAGAATTTTAAAAATCAGTGTAAAAATCGGCCTAGAAAAAATCAGCCATTAATCAGTCAAAAATCGGCCGAGTCGATCAAAAATCGGTCAAATCGGACTAATCGGTAAACTTAAAAAATAAAAATAAAATAAAATAAAATAAAATAATAATAATAATAATAATAATAATTTATGCATTCTACTTAATTTGGGGATCGTTTATTTCACTTATAACGCACAATGTGCCTCATAATAAGATTGGTGCCTTTTATTGAGGTTTGAAAACATAGTGAGCTTAGTATCATCTAAGATCTTTAGTTTGGTCTCCAGAAATATTCAAAAATTGCAGGAAATGCCAACTCGATTAATCACCGATTAATCTCACCTTGACCGATTAATTGATGCAAGATGGTCAACCGCCCGACTACCGATTCACGATTTTTGCAACATTGTATCTGATTAATAATATAGCAACAGTTATCTCTAGCAATTTCAATTTGAAACACATTTGTGACTTCGTCAAGCATTTAATTGTGTTTGAATTTTTTTTTTTTTTTTTTTTTTTTTTTTTTTTTTTTTTTTTTNCGATAACTAATTACGATAAACGTGTTAAAAAAAACTACTTACGATAGAAATTGCTCACTAACTAACCCATTTGCTTTTACTTTTTGTGTATTTAGTCATAATTTTTTTTGAGTTTTATCCATGATGACCGGGTGGCTCCTCTTTGCCCTTTCGATCTCCAAAAGCTGTCCTGGGAGCAAGGTTGCAAAAATCGTGAATCGGTAGTGAGGCGGTCGACCACCTTGTAGCTTGTAATCGGTCTAGGCGGGATTAATCGGTGATTAATCGAATTAGCTTTTCTGGCAAATTTTAGGTATTTCCGGCAAGTTTTGGGTATTTTCGGCGAGTTTTAGGTATTTTGGCAAGATTTTTTCTAAAAAAAACATGTAATATGTTTAAACAGTTATTATAAGTGGTCAAAATAAGTTGACGGTGAATTTTGGGTACTTCCGACAAGATTTATAGGTTTCCGGCAAGTTTGACCACCATTGACCGTCGTTGACCATGGTTGACCTATTTGTTAGACCTAGTTACATAAATCAGCAAGGTTGGTGGCCTTGTAGCGCCTAGGCGGTGATTAATCGGCCTTGTAGACCTGTTTTTGCAACACTGTCTAGGAGAGGAATTGGCTTTCTACCCCTTCTAGCGGAGTTATTAGCATCATTTCAAATCGGTATTCTAATCGTAATTGTAATGCCGTGAGTCCAATTTCATATTCTACTCCAATAACTTCTAAAGCAGCTTGAAATCACGTATAAGAAGCAAGGAAGCAACAAATTTGGACTTCAGGGTTTTCTAATTCTAACTTTCTAATGATGTG
>LBNU01016346.1:175142-189446 GCA_014162995.1 Artemisia annua | reverse complement strand
AACCACATTGCGAGGGTGAAAAATTTTGTTTCTCACTTGTGAGTGCCGGTTGTTTATTACTAACCATTTTCTTGCAGGAACTTCACCACCAACACCTGATTCCACATGCTCATACCTACGTCAATGACCTCCCGAAAAGTTCTAAGTTATACAAAGTCAAAGAAGGATCAAAGTTTCTCAAAGTTAATGAAAGATTCAACGTCAACGGAATCTACAAAGTCTTAAGACAAAGATCTTACTTAATGATCGGGAATTACTTGAGTACAAGTCATAAAAGTTCAAAGACGTATGAGCATGTTGGAATGGCGTACCATCAAGTTGAGTCGAAGGAGTGACCAAAGGCAGATTACTACATCATATGCATCACTTCAACAACAAGGAACAAGGATTGAAGAGCAAAGAATTTTTGTCTAATCTAACCGATTATATGACGTCCAGCAATTGCCAAAGTTCAAGAGTAAAGAAGATGACGTCAAAGCAACCATTCACCATTGACGACCGACCCTTAGGGGGAGATTGTTAGGAACACGTTTAACGTTATTCAAGTGTCGGTCATTAGTTTATGATAGGTTGCTAGTTTATGACTATTATGTTTTACGTTTAAACATTTTGTTATGAAAGTTTATGATGTAATGTTACTACAAGTGGAAGTCTAAGGGCTAGTAGTGTAAAGTATGGTGATGAAACTTGAGACCCTTGGACTCCCCTATAAATACATGGGTGAATTTCATATATCCCCTTAAAAACACAACTAATTTCATATATACCCAACTAAACTAATAAATATCATATATACCCAAAAACACATTTCGAATTTCATATTTCCCCAATTTTACTTATTTTGTTAAAATCAGATTTTATTAAGACCATTTTGCCCTTCATGATTTCCACCAAGTCATATAAAACTAAACTAAACTAAACTAAATTACTTATACCAATGAAACCCCATGCACCCTATTTACCGAACAAAAAACCATATTCGTACACGACAAAACCACAAGACCTTTACCATAATAACCAGTACCATTATGACTATATCTTGTACCCTCACTGTAGTTAGTCTAACTCGCAATTTCTTTTATCCACATACCAGACGCCTGCTAATCAGAACCACAAACAGAAATGATATTACAAACGCAAATTGCTCAGTATGCTACCACCTCAATTCTTGATCAACCTCATACACATGTTATATTATTATGTATTCATTTGTCTCACAGCACAATAGGTTAGCAAAACAATAGAATGAACATGTGAAAATACACTACAAAATAAACCTACAGGTGTGAGAAACAAACTAAATGGTTCAAGTAAACATGGAGCAATTTGGACCAAATACAGTGTGGAATGAGATAAGTTTATTAACAAATAACTGAATAAGGGTAAAATGGTCTTAAGTTTAATAATAGATGAGATTGGGTATTTGTGATATTTTTAGTATGGATTGGGTATATATGAAATTAAGGAGATTTTTAGGGTGATTTATGAAATTCTTCCTAAATACATTGTGTAAGCCTTGCTTAAGGCTTGTTGGTTCTCTAGTAATACAAAGTTCATTATATCAAATTTGTTGAGTTCCTTCCATATTCTTCTAGTCTCTTCTTCTTTATTCTAGTTTCTTGTATCTTTGGTTGTTTATGCTATAACATGGTGACCTAACAATGTTGAAGATTCCAGTGACGATGAAGATTTTATTGAAGACATCAGCAGTAATTATTCATTTTCATTTTAATTTCAGAGCTAATTTGTTTAATTTAGGAATTTTTGTTGTTTGTTGTGAAATGTAAAAATGTATATAGTTTATATGATCCTTATGTATATTTAGAGGAAGATATTAGTGTTATTTAGAGATTAAAGAGACGCGAAAACGAGACGTTGAATTAGTGGTTTGAAAGAGATTTTATACTTGTCAAATAGTGAAATGTATATAGTTTATATGATCATTAGAAATTTTTAGAGGAAGATACTAGTGTTAATTAGAGATGATAGAGATGCAAAAAAGAGACGTTAAATTAGCATTTATTGTTATGAAATATTTAAGTGTATAAAGTTTTCAAGGTTTTATAGATTAATTATATTTAGGGGGTGTTATTGCGTAGTTGTACGTGGCAATGTTGATGTATATTTACTATTTAGGGTATAGCTTATACATAATTTCAGAATCAATTCTACAACTGTTAAGTTTATTTAGTATATTAGGCAAAGTTTTGAACCTGATGCCTAAATTCTATAGAAACTTGTGAGAATTGTCGTGAGTTGTGCATTGATCTCAAAAACATTATATTTATCTAGCAATCTGTGAAATTTGTGAAAATGTAAAAAAGATACTTCAAATTTTCATAATTTTCTATACATATTGTGAAATTTTCACAAGTGAAAAAATTTATCTTCTAAATAAGTTTATTTTATATTATTCTTTTAATTTATATGTATATATTTTTTTCCAGATTCTAGAAAAACTTGTTCTGCAAATAAAGGCAATGAAGTAAACAAACCTAAGAGAGGAAGACCAAGAAAGAGTCAGACTAATATTGATTCAACTGCTTCACCTGCTTCTGACTCTGCATCACCTGCTTCAAATAAGAAAGGAAGACCGAAAAAAAGTCAGCCTACTATTGCTTCAACTGCTTCTGATTCTGCTTCATCTGCTACAAATAAGAAAGGAAAAGTTAAGCTTGGCGAAAAAAAAGATAAAAATACTATTAGAACAAGAACATCGCCAAAAGTTCTGTACAAATTGATGAAGAAACTGACGTTAGGTCAAAGGAAAGATTTAATAGATATGGGATTTGGCTCATTATATGACATGGCTGTAGAAGATCTTCCGGGCAGAATTGGACTTTTTGTTGTCGAAAACTTTGTGCCAGAGGAGATGAAAATAAAGATAAAGTTAAAGAATTATGATCTTCAAATATCTCCAGATTTGATTCATGAAATGTTGAGTGTACCTATAGGAGGTATGGATATAAAGAATTTGGTTAAAAATAAAAAAAAAATAAATAAATAAATAAAAATAATAATAAATAAGATTCTCTAAGCGAAACATGGTATAGTAAGTTTTCTAGAAGGACTCCAACACCAGGTGAAGTTGCTAGGTTCATTAAAGAAACTCAAGTTGAAGGAATTATGTTCAAGTTGAGCATACTTGTTTTATTTTCCAATGTGATGGGATTAGCAGGAGGGGGTGGACAGTGTAGGCCTCAACAAATTCTTGCCTACATAACAGAAGAAACGAAAATAGAAAATATCGATTGGTGCAAATACGTTTTCGACATGTGAAAATTTTATTTGTTTCTCCAGTATTCACATGTGAATATTATATAATATATTTATTCGTCCAGTATTCACAAAAATATTGCAGCTTATATATTTATTTATTTTGCAGCTTATATACATTCATTCAACAAAGTGTGTTACAGACTCTATCCCTTCATGAAATTCCTGCAATAAAATATTGGAGTTCTGAAAAGTTAAGAGAGAGGGACAATTTTGAATTCGACAATGGTGGTTTTGGAAATCTGGAATTGTACAAAAAGGACAACAATGATAAAGATTCTTCTGAAAACAAGGTTTTCTTTTATTTATAATCATAAATAAATTATGTAATGAAATACCTTCACATGTCAAAAAATTAGATATTGAATACCTTAACATATGAAGAAATTAGAAATCAAATACGCTCACATTTCCTCATATTTCTTTTTTTTTCGGAATGAATATCTTTCGGGTGAAGATACGATGGATAAGGGAGAAACGGAAAATGATGAAACAATGGGGTTTGAAACAGAAAATGAAGATTTAGATGAAGAAAGAGAAAAAGATGAAAAAACAAGGTTTGAAAACAAAAACGATGATTTTTGCAATGTACATCTTTCTGACGATGATTTAGGGAATAATGATTCAGGAGAAGAAAGGCAAAAAAATGAATCAAGAGAGTTTGAAAAGAAGAATGTTGATGATGATTATGATTCAATAGGAAAAGATGAAAATGAAAATGAGAACTCTGATTATGATGATTTGGGGTTTGAAAAGAAGAATGAAAATGAAAATGAGAACTCTGATGTAGATGGATGCAATAATGTTTTAAAAGAGGAAATTTATGAAAATGAAAAGAACACTGAAAGCCAATCAACAGAGGAAGTTTTTGAAGTTTTTGAAACACGACATGGCAGCCCATCCAAAGATGAGATACTTGACACTCAATAGGATAAAGAAAAAGTTGATGATATAAAGGTAAAATTTAAATTAAGTTGATTACAATTAAAAATGCAATTTTAGTTAATTTAAACTAAAAAAATTTACATATCTTTTTTGCAGGCCAAAGAAGATCAAGAATTGCATCATATGCAGAAAAGGAAACAAACTGAAAATGAAATACACAGTAGACAAAGGCAACGAGTAGAAGAAATCCGGGAAAGTCAAAAGAAGGTTTGCAAAAAATTTCTAGTGACCCTCTGCCTACATTTGAACTAGTTTCTAATTTTATCACCTATGATGAATATGATTTTAACTAAAAGTTGTTAATTAAATATACTTTTGTTATTTGCCAGAAAGAGGAAATATAAATATGAAAGAACAATACCGCATTGAAGTGATACAGAGACTAACTAAGCTCGAAAAAAGGAGTTTTAATTTGAGGTCATTATTGTTTGGCTTAGGGATGAACATTGGTCCAGGTGATGTTGAGGTTAGTTTTATACCTAAATCACAACTTACTAGCTATATGATTGAGTATCATAATTGTATACTGAAAATAGACTTATATACTGAAAATATAAGTTTGTCGGTTTGATGGTTTATAATGCTATTTAACAAGAAGGGGTTAAATTGGTTACATATATGCTAAATAAATCTGTGATGATAATTTCAGATTAAAAAAGGTTACAAGGATGCATTATTGAGATTTCACCCGGATCGTGCTCCGAAAGATGACATGCGTAAACAAGTGGAAGCTGAAGAAACGTTTAAGCTTATTCAGCGCATGAAGGAAAGAAAAGAGCCCATCACTATAATCTAATAAGAAGTGCCCATCACTAGCATATTATAAAAACTGTAGATGCGTATAAGTACGTAGAATTTAGATGGGTATGAAGATACTCCTACTAATGTTTTGTTAATTTAAGTAGAAACAACTGAAATACTTCTACTAATGTTTAGTTAATATAAGTAGAAACAACTGTATTTTTTCAAGTGAAAGTATTTTTTCACAAGTGAAAAAAATTATTAGGAACATTACTACTATTTTTTCACAAGTGAAAGTTAATTTTATTAAACGAAACAATCTAAATAAAATTCTTCAAAATATTTTTCATACTTTTAAAAAATATATAAAAATATAAAAATTAACTTTAATTTGTAAGAATAATATTTTTTTCACTTGTGAAAAAAATTATTAGGAACATTACTACTATTTTTTCACAAGTGAAAAGTTAATTTTATTAAACGAAACAATCTAAATAAAACTCTTTAAAATAGTTTTTATACTTTTAAAAAAAATATAAAAATATAAAAAGTAACTTTAATTTGTGACAATAATATTTTTTTCACTTGTGAAAAAAATTATTAGGAACATTACTACTATTTTTTCACAAGTGAAAGTTAATTTTATTAAACGAAACAATCTAAATAAAATTCTTCAAAATAGTTTTCATACTTTTAAAAAATATATAAAAATATAAAAATTAACTTTAATTTGTAAGAATAATATTTTTTTCACTTGTGAAAAAAATTATTAGGAACATTACTACTATTTTTTCACAAGTGAAAAGTTAATTTTATTAAACGAAACAATCTAAATAAAACTCTTTAAAATAGTTTTTATACTTTTAAAAAAAATATAAAAATATAAAAAGTAACTTTAATTTGTGACAATAATATTTTTTTCACTTGTGAAAAAAATTATTAGGAACATTACTACTATTTTTTCACAAGTGAAAGTTAATTTTATTAAACAAAACAATCTAAATAAAATTCTTCAAAATAGTTTTCAAACTTTAAAAAAAGATATAAAAATATAAAACGTAACTTTAATTTGGGACAATAATATTTTTTTCACTTGTGGAAAAAATTATTAGGAACATTACTACTATTTTTTCAAACTTAGAATATTAATACTTTAAACATATCCTATATGATACAAACAATTTTAAATACAACATATAATTTACACACAGTAATAAATAAAAAAACCAATGGTAAACACTAAACCATAAAATATTTCAAAGCCATTCAAAGTCATTCAAATAAAAAAAAATTAATCCACATGATACATATATTATCCCCAGATAATAAAATAACTTACTTTTTTAATGGACAGTTTCTTGCATCATGATACATATATTCTCCACAGATTGAACACTTCCTTTTACCATCATTAGCCATATGGACAGTTTAGAATACAATTTTCAGTTGCCGCACACAGCTCTAACCAATCACAAGGATCTAGTGTACTTGAAAACCCAAATTTTCAGTCGCAGATCTGCATTTACAACTCTACACTCGAAACTATGCCCTGCATCCCAATAAAATAAATGAAATCAAGGAATATTATTAACAATTCAACAATTGAAAAAAGTTACTTACTATATTTGCAACAACTTGTATAAACACGTGAAAGAGAATGTGCAAACTAATTGATCATTGACAAGGATTTCTAGTGATGCACCTGCATGTAAGGATTTCAAATCTAGTGCAAATTAAAAACAGTTCCAACTAGTCAACAGAAAGAGTGGTCAAAACAGCTACTAGCAGCCCTAAATTAAGCAGTTTAATAAGCTCCTAAGGGAAAACTTAAGGGGGGGGGGAATAAAAACTATACTACTAAATATATAGAAATCACAAAAGCCCTAATTCTAAAGCACCAATTGAACTCCAATTTAAGCCAAGATCAGATGTTGAAAAACTGATTAACTTGCAAATGCTTATGAACAGAAATGAACCATCAAATTGCAGATCAATTTAACACAATTAAATGTGGTTAGAATTGATTGAATTTGAAATATGATGAAGTTCACTATGTTTACTTCAATCCAGTAACAATCCCAATCAATTTTAAACACTTTTAATGCCTTAGAATTGATTAACAACTTGACTGCTTGAACCTGTTTTAGACCAGTTTGACTTTTTAGATTTTTAAGAAATTTGACTAAACTGAACTTACAATGATTCAAGCTGATTATAGAAGTTATATAAAGCTATTTAAACCCTAATGCAGCTAAATTTAACACAGTTTTACTTAAAACTAAGAATGCAGCAGCTACAGTACACAATTAAGCACTGAATTGAACTCTAAAACAGATTTTGACTTTTTACCTAAGTGACTACTGAATTTATGCAAGTTTAAACAACAGCAAAAGCTAATGCTCAACAGATCCAAAACACCCTCTTATTTCACAGTTACTCTAGCATTCACAGATTTAAACTACCATTACTCAAGCAATTCATCCAACTGACTAATATAGAAGCCAAATGCACAGTATACAACAACAATGATCAACAGACTAATATCAATGAAAATTAATGAAAATAGCTAAATTCAGTATCACAGATCAAGCTAAATTCAGGCAGTTACAAGTGAGGAATCAATGAAAATTAATGAAAATAGCTAAATTCAGGCAGTTACAAGGAACTTACCAAACACGTAAAGAAGATAACCACATTATACTTATAGACTTTCTTCAAACATCAAGAATGAACAAAATAAGCAAGATTACTGCAGTTTTAAAAAACAGTTAATCATCATTACTTACATACATTATTCAAATATCAAGATAGTCTAACTAAGCTTAAATAATATCCATCAACTATCTTCTGTACTTTATTATATAAGATTTCATAAATGTTACAAGAATGACTCAACTGATACTACAAGAAATTATTTGGCTAATAATTCAAAACCTTATGCCACTGATAACCATCTAAATAAACTGAACTTTTAGATTCTAAGCCTGTAAACGATGACCTCACAAAAAAGACAAAGTGAATCAAACAAGGTTTCACCATAATGCACCACTTAAGAGAACCATTATGAACCACTAACAAAAACACATGACAGGATACAATGATTTGATAACGCTAACAACATCAAAAATTCATTATGATATTTTTCAAGCACAAAGATACTCTTACTAAACTTAAATCATCACAAAAATCTGCTATTTACATCAAAAATTCAATTAAATACTGATTTTCTTCACTCGTGAAGAAAATTTACTGATATTCTTCACTCATGAAGATATTCTTACAAAATTTAAATCATAATAAAAATTACTAATAACATCAAAACTTCATTTCTAACTGATATTCTTCACATGTGAAGATACTATAACTAAACTTAAATCAAATAATAAACTAAAATATTCTTCAAAGGTATCTAAATTCATCTCTAAAACATCAAACACCTAATCCGTAAAGTATTCTTTCACAAACGCATCATTAGATAGTCAACATACCAAACAAAACACTAAAAACAGAATCTAATAATTCAATTAAAAATCTTCACATGTGCAGAAATAGATATGTAATAATATAAAAAAAATAACTAATAAAACAAACATCTTCACATGTGCAGAAAATGTGAAGATGTGCAATAAATCAATTAAATCAATTAAAATATTCATGAGATAGTCAACGCCAGAGACAACAATTATTAAACAGTTAAAAACTAAATTATGTGAAGAAAAAAAGAAAATAGTGATAACGAAGTCAATACCGGAGTCAACGCCGGATATTAAACGAAAGAGATGACGGAGATGCAGTGACGAGATAATGGAGATGACGAAGATGCGGTGACAGAGATGATGGAGATGCAGTGACGAAGATGATGGAGATGACGGAGATGCGGTGACAGAGATGATGGAGATGAAGGAGATGACGGAGATGACGGAGATGACGGATCTGGTTTGCTATTTGAGTTTGTGTGTGTTTAGTGTGTGTGTTTATTGTGTGTGATAGAAGTAGAGAGAGAAAAACGGGATAAACTTTAGGAGTGTGGAAGCAAATGAGGATAATACACTTAGACCCCTAAAAAATTCGTCCAATATTTACAAAAATGACATTCCACCCAAAATCAGATTGACTTGATCCTACGGTCCAGATCTCTTCTCGCGTTCTCACATAAATTTGATTTCTCATTATATATATATATATATATATATATATATATATATATATATATATATATATATATATATATATATATATATATATATATATATAGTATTATATAACAAGGAGGCGTTACACATTAGATAATGCAACCTCAATTGATCACTGATTGCTCAGTAATTCTTATAGCATCCATGTCATCACATCATGTCCATGTAAGCAATTTTTATAACTTATTTCGTATTTTATAATAAATATATGTATATATTGTTCATATTATATAGTATAATATGATGTATATATATATATATATATATATATATATATATTTATATATTTATTTATTTATTTATTTTAAAATTCGTATTATGGATGTGCAATTAATGCCATGTAATTAGTCCACCTAAGCATACTTTGGATGTGCTAAAATTCAGATTAAAATTAGTGTAAAAATAAGCTAGCAAGGTTCGAACATAGGATCCTCTCCAAGCATAAACAATTATCTTAACCAATGGAGCAATCCAAATTTTGTTATTTAGTTTCCAAGTCAAAGTTGATAAATATCTGAATGCAATGGAAGGGAATTTAAAGAAAAAACGCTACCCCTTAAAATCTGCCATATAACCCTAATCTTCATTAAACTAATATCTTTTCATTAAACAATAAAAGAAATTAAGATCTCTCGCCCAAATCCTTCGAACCCCTTGCAGTTATATTTTTCTCAAAACCTCATTATTATCTTCACATGATATTCAATCTCATCAACCGGTCATCATGTGATACCCGGCCATCTTTGTCGCCAACAACATCCTCACTCACCACAATAAGATCTACAATAATCTGTTAAGGTTTTGTATTTTTTATTCCAATCTGATAGTTTTCGTATTGATATATTGTGTTACTCACGCATGTATTAGTTGATTGTATGATACAGTGATAACGTAAGGGCCAACAATACTCCAGGTATTTATTATATATTTTTTAATGATTCACATATTTGTTTTATGAATAGATTTGGTTTTGTAGAACCATGTTGAAGGACAAACAATACTCCAGTTATTTATTATATATTTTTTAATGATTCACATATTTATTTTGTAAATACTTTTGGTTTTACAGGTACCTATTCTTTTTTTTTTTTTTTTTTTTTTTTTGAGCAAATACAGGTACCTATTCACTGTGTCTATTTTATGAATACTTTTGGTTTTGTAGAACTGTTGTGCATGACACATGAGCAACACGTTGCTCAACTATGCAAGTCAAAAGTTGATTCCATGACGCGAATAACTCCAGGAGTTTTAGTTGGTCAGTCAGCAATGAATCAACTAAGCAACCTTGGTAAGATTTTTTTCTTGATATAGAAATAATTGCATCCATGTTTAAGTGATGAACCAGATAAAAAGAACAGAACATACCCTCATATTAGTTGCACATAACTAGGGATCACGGGTATAACCAGGGATTTCTTCTTCAGTGGCCTCCACCTCAGGGGTAACACATCAAACGCTGTGGGATAAAGTGTGACCCCAGTCTTTGCGACTCAGTTACCTGGTCTAAACACTTTGGGCATCTCAGTGGTTCGGATAACTTTACCATTACCATTATGTTAGAACCTAAGTTTATCAACGTTTAGTCAAGTCTCGGTTATTTCTGTCAATGTAATCGGTTGCTAAGTTATTTATCTTATTTATGTAAACGTGTGAGTCCATCACACGTCCAATGGGCCACAAGCCCAAACGTTTAGAAAAGGAAGGAGAAAGGAAGTGTTGCCCTAGCTCCTCTCCTATAAATAGGAATCTCATGTATTCTTATTTCTTGTTGGTTATTTCAATATCATAAGGAAACTCTTGCACTTTTATTCTTCATATTTGATCTAATCAACCAAACTCTATTTCTCATCTTATTTCTATCATTTCAATACTTGTGTTTACAATATGGTGACCTAACAAGTGGTATCAATCGCTAGAAGAAGGTGTAACCTTTTGTTTTTGTTTTCTACGACCCAAAACCAAGTTTTTATTCGTAATTTTTGTTTAAAGTTTGCTACTTTCTTGTTTGTTTCGTGTTTATATCACATATTTGTGATCAAACTTGTGTTACATACTCAAACAACCAACAAAGTCTCAAAGTTTTTTTGCAAAAATTCGTACGTTTCATTACTTGTACTATTTTTCGAAATTTTTCAAATTTTTGAAAAGTGGTTCAAGTTTGCAACTTTCTTTAAGATTTTATCATTTTAAGGTTAGTTGTACAAGAATCTTGGAATAAAAACGTGTTTTTGGCTTGCTTTTTACAAAAACAAAAAACTGCCTACTTTTGACAAGTTATCGAGAATTTTAGACCCTAAAGTTTCGAGATCTTTGGTTATTGCTCATAAGGTGTTTTCATTGGTTACTCGGTGTTTTTCTCTCTTGTATAAGAAAGAAAACACTTCGACTCGTTGGGTATTATCGACATTGTATAATCTCGATAATTTGTAGAATTTTTTTCGAAAATTTGACAGTTTCGAGATCTTTTCCTATCTTTCGAAATCTTCTGATTTTCGAGATCCTTGGAAAACTTTAGAAATCATTTCATATTTTTTGAGAACTTTGCTAATTTCTACTACAGTAAAATTTCTCGAAAGTTTTACAAATTTTCTCGATAATTTAGTTTTTTTCGAGAAATTTGGCAACTTTTCGAGATCTTTGGTTTTTATTGAGATCTTTTGACATTGACTGCTCTTCGAGATATTCTTCAACAAAGTTTCGAGAACACACTTGGGATAGTTTTCAAGTCTTTCATCATGTCTCAACCACCGTACTACAACTTTCATCATCAGCAACCCTATCATCAAACACAATTGTTTCGTCAACAACAACAACAATATCAACAACAACAACCTCAACAATCATATCCATATAATCAAATGGTCTCTCAACAACATGTCATGATACATCAACATCAACAACTGCCTTAACCTCCACCATTTCCAATGCAACAAATCACTCAACCGTCAAAACAAACTCATAGGTTTGACCAAATGTGTGAAGTCATCACTACTCAACAATCAAGACATGAAGCAGGTTCACTTGACACACAACCTATGCTCACACCCGGTAATTAATTTCAGTGGTCAAGTCGATTCCTAAGATTTCTTGAACTCAAGAAACCACATGGCAAATACATGAGTCAATTTATCAATGAAGGTCATTTGTAACACCGACTAACCTTGTCCCTGGTGATCCTAATGCTAATCCACCCATACCGGAATCATACAGACCTCTTACTGATGCTCAACTTACTGCTGAACAAGTACTTCACAAAGAAGCTGATGAATATGTGTTAGGTCACCATATTAGTAAACACAAGTATTCAAATGAGAGAAATGAGATGAGAAATAGACTTGGTTGATTAAGATCAATATGAAAGATGAAAGAACAAGAGTTTCCTTTAGATATGAAAATAACCAACAAATGTAATGAGATACATGATGTCCTATTTATAGGAGAGGGATAGGGCAACACTCCCTTCCTTCTCTATCTTCTAAGTCGTGGGCTTTCAAGGCCCATTGGACATCTTATTAGACTAAACATTAACCATACGAGTAACTAACATAATTAAGATAAAAGTGATAATTCTAGCAACCTATTACATTTACTGAAATGACCGAGACTTGACTGAATAGTTGAAAACTATGATCCTAACAATCTCCCCCTAAGGATCAGTCATGAAGGATTGTTGAAGGATTGAAGTTCGTCACGGTCATCGAGGTTGCTTGACGTCTTTGGACTTTAACTGTTGACATTTGTAGCTTTAGACGTCTTCAAAATGATTGTAGCATAAGTTTTTCATCGTTCTTTGTTCTTTGTCTTTGTTGATGTGAAGAATGATAAATGATGTTGTAATTCGCCATACGTCACTTTCGGTGTCTCCAATGAATTCGCTTCGTTCCGACATGCTCATACATCTTTGACTGTGTTGTGGTTATGCATTCGTAGCTCTTTGTCTTTATTCTTGAAGATTCATGATTGTTGTCGTAGAATCTTTTCTTTAGACTGTGATGTTGCATCGAGCTTTCTTTGGCATTGAGATGTATGTATGAGCATGTGGATGTT
The DNA here is from genome assembly GCA_014162995.1 of Artemisia annua. NCBI lineage: Eukaryota > Viridiplantae > Streptophyta > Magnoliopsida > Asterales > Asteraceae > Artemisia > Artemisia annua. Next base: position 176,244 of record LBNU01016346.1, on the reverse strand, counting down.
GGTGTCCAAGATGGCATTTGTCCCTGAAATAAGACAGTTAGAAATAATACAACCGGTACTTACAGGTTTGAACTAGAATTCATCAACAGCATATTGTGAAGACTCCTTCTAATTCGCGCCAAGGCCGTTCCTAATAGGATACCCCCTAAGGAGCTTACACGGGCACAACTAAGTACACCCACGATTAGGTGAGTCGCTGGAAATCACCCCACGACTGTAGACCGTTTGAAGCCATCATAGACACTAAGCGTAACCCACGAGGAATTACCGAAGTGACCTGCTGTCAGGGTTGTTTGATGTTGACCCTGGCAGGATTTCCGTTCAATCATTCGAGAAGTACCTAAGTAAATCCCTCATGAACGTTCTAGGCAGATTGCTAAGATCTGCGAAGGACTCGATAATTTTACAATTGGTGTCCATTGATGTAGAACAACCAATGTAAGATTACTAAGTGTACCTAAGAGATCTGTGATGTATCTCGTGGCTCTAGACTCAATTAGTGCAACTTATGGTTTCCTATGCGGAGATTGGGGCAGGGTCTCTTATTTCAATATCAACCAACTCTAAATAGAAGGTCGATAGATTAAAACGGTTCCCCGTGAGAATGAAACAAGTATCTTTTGAGAGATACTCGAGTGGCTAGAAGGTTAAGGTGCATGCGTCACTGGGTCCATGACGTCTTTTATCTTCAATACCGGTGTCACCTTAGCAACAACCAGTAGCATATGAATTGAACCCGGTGTCTGCCCTAAGGTTTAATAATTTGGAGGACTCATTTCTTTTCACCCTTTTCATAACGTTTCTTTTTTAATTCTTCAACCCCTTCTTTCTCCGTTTCATTCATTACTCCTTTTTCAAGTCATACCCAAGGACTTCTAAATACTAACTATTGGTGATGTCCTTGGGTAGATCCCTCCGGTTTAGGCGGATCATAGGACGGTTATTCCTAACCTTAGTCACCTTATTACTCCATGACTATCCTAGTGATGCCTTTTGAAACCATTCATTTGAAAATCTCTCAACGTGTTTGTGAATAAAAGACATTTTATAACACTTTGAGGGTTTTATTTTCTTATGAAATACTCCCCCTCCACATGTGCTT
>LBNU01016346.1:145605-160109 GCA_014162995.1 Artemisia annua | reverse complement strand
GTTCTTCCTTAGATGACGACACATTGCAAAAAGAATACAACAAACTATGTGAATTAAGTATAAAAATTATAAATAAAAACAAGTTTTTAAAAACAAAAAAGGAATTTCTAGAAAATGAAATCTATGAACTTAGGGAAAGGATTAAAAGAATAGAAAGAAGTAAAACTAGTGAAGCAATGTGTAAAACATGTGAAGAACTTAAACTTGAAATTGAAAAGCTTAAGATCACACAACATGATCTTATTAAGCAAAACTCAAAATTCAAGAAATTTGATAAAAACATTTCATGTGCGGATGAAATTATGAAAATGCAAAAGTCGCCACATGATAAAACCGGTCTAGGATTCATGAAACTAGGAGACACAAGTAGCTTAAAACAAGGCAACAAAACTGTCACAGTGACCCACGGATCCGACGGAACCAAAGAATTGGTTCCGTCCATGGAACCCATTGGTTCCGTGGGAACTGTGACAGAAGACAGCAAAAGTTCTTCAAAACGTTTAGAGTTTGTCAAAGTTACAAAGAAATCAAATGAAACCTCAACTGAAACAAGCTTAAAACCAGCTATTAAACTTGGAGTAGGACTTGTTAAAAATGATTTTAGAACTAAAACATCGCAACCAAGATCTAAAAATCCTATTCCCAAACGCCCCTTTCCAAAAAGTAACTACAACACTCAACAAGCCTAGTATGCCTTGGCTACATGTTTTCCAAGACGTTCAAGCACGTTACCATAAAGGAGGTTGGCCAGTTTTCTTGAGCCTAACATTGATGGAACAATCATCCCAACAAACAACAACACACACCAATCAACCAATAATTAATAGTTAGGTTTCATTAGATCTAAGCAAACACTAAAGAATTTAGCTACACATGTTAATTAAAAGACAAGCAAAAGAGATAATCAACCAACACATAGACATATTGATTGAATTAAAGTGAAGACTTATCTTTAATTAAGCATGAGTGTTCCAAGGGTTGGAAACCCTAAAAAGTACAGAAAATTCGTCTTCAGGGTTTGCCCTAAAAGTTCTCCACAAAGTTCCATACTAATGAATGAAAATTAGAAAACTATATATAGATTTTACACTCTGACGGCGTCAGGTTATAAGGGCTGACGCCGTCAGCTCGCCGCCATTAAGTTTCTCGGATGGCCTAGATCCACTTCTGACGGCGTCACCTTATACAACCTTCTGGGCCGTCACTCTTTAACTTTACTCCTGACGGCCTATAATTCCTAACACCTAACGGCGTCAGGTGTTAAATCCCAAATTTTCTCTGGCCCGTCATTTGAAAATTGATTTCCACTCTTTTGTCAAGACTTTCTGACGGCGTCACCTTGTGACTTCTGACGCCGTCAGGTTGTAAATCATCATCTTTTGAGACTTTGTCGTTTTCTTCACTTTTATGCTCCAAAAACGTCCGAATATGCATGTTTTCCAGAATTCCTCTCAAAAGTACCTAAAATGACAAAAGGAACGATATAGGGCAATATTTGATCCCATTTATACGAATTAGGGATTAAATGACCCCCTAAAAGCGTAACACTTTTCGTCTCATCAGTCGTCTCTCAAGAAATGTCAAAAGCCACTCCTCAAATTCTGAAAGCAATTGATGGTAAGAAGGTTTGATATTGTTTTTTTTAGTACTTGAATAAGTTGTAACTAGATGATAACTAGTTCAAAATTTGTTGATGGAGTTTTTAGTCACATTAGTTTAGATGTTATGTTGGAATGGAATGCTTAGCAAAACTTCATGTATCGACATTTTTTTATAAATATGCTAATATTTTATATCTTCATATGTATTATTGTAATTATGGTTTAGTGAAAGTTACTGAAATGCAATGTCTTAGACAACGACGTATAATAATGTTGTTGCTAAAAATAGCGACATAAATAGCGATTCAAAACTGAAATGTCGCTATAAACAGACAAAAATAGCGACTTAAACAGTGTCATATTACACCAAGTGAGATAGATAGCGACATAAACAGCGTCAGGGGTGGACCAATTGCGACACAGGTAGTAACCCAAATAGCGATAGGTGGCACAAATAGCGACTTAGTTAGGGACACAAAGAGATGTGACGCTATTTTAAATAGCGACTTACGAAAGGAAGTCGCTATAGTTGTCTCTATATGTAGCGACTTGTCTCAGATGTCATAAAATTTAGCGACTTCCTCGTAGCGACTTTTAGTGTCGCGTAACTAAATGTGTCGCTAAGCCAAAATAAGTCGCTAAAAGCGTCGCTAAAAACGTAACTAAATGGGTGTTTTCTTGTAGTGAATAGATCATATTTATGTGAATCTATGATTCATGACATGTATAGTTGTATACAAATGTCCATACGTATCGTCAGGGACGGAGTCAGGACCAAATATGATTGGGTGAACAAAATCTTTTGAACAATAATGCTAGAAACACATTTCAAAGGACTGGGTGCATTTAAGGTGCATTTAGGAAAAATCGATGTTTTTTTCAAAATTAACATTACATCGAAAAAATCCATGAGGTTCTTGGGCACCCGCGAGAACACCCTAACTCCGTCCCTGCGTATCGTCATCGCTTTGATCCACATAGAGTCTTTGTGACAACAATCAATATACACTTTATGTTTGTTAGTGTTATTTTCATATTATATTTCAGCTCAAAAACGCTAACTCATAGAATTTTTTCCCTTATGTAGTTTTGTTTAAAAAAAAGTTTGTTGAATGAATCTCAGTATTAATTCAAGCTGCACACAATAGTGACCACCAACGATCTTTATTTTACATGCCACATCAGCTTTCTCTCTCCGGCAACTTACATGCGACTTTTTGCCACAATAAAGGGGACCTTTTTTTTTTTTTTTTTTTTTTTTTTTAATTTAAAAAAAAAATCAAAATTTTTAACTTATAAATACCCATTAAATTCACCGATTTTTAAACACCAACTCACAACACTCTTTCACCATTCTATACAAAAATGTTTCAAGAAAACACTCCCGGAAACAATTCCCCGACACCCGAAGAAACGTTAAATCTAGGAAATACTCCCCCCTCAAACCACGACTATGGTTCATCATCCTAACAACATACGCACCAATCTATGTCTCCCATTTCTTCATTTTNCACCAACTCACAACACTCTTTCACCATTCTATACAAAAATGTTTCAAGAAAACACTCCCGGAAACAATTCCCCGACACCCGAAGAAACGTTAAATCTAGGAAATACTCCCCCCTCAAACCACGACTATGGTTCATCATCCTAACAACATACGCACCAATCTATGTCTCCCATTTCTTCATTTTCAACGGTACATGAATCAGTTGATGAACATGAGATAAGTGATGAATATGAAACTGAAAGTTGTGAAAATGCCGATGGATTTCTTACTAAGGAACAAGAAGAGAAACTTATTCTGGATGAAGAGGCATTAAGAGAAACATTGGAAGAACAAGCAAGGGCTGGAAAAGAGTGGGAGGAGAGAATTAGGGCTGAACAAGCTCATGATGAGTTATTCAGGTCGGAATTTGGGGAGTATTCTGATTCGGAATCAGGTTAATCTAAAAGTTGAATAATTCCTCTAGCTGACGGACTTATGTGCTTTAATTTCTGTGTCGTAGTTTGTATTTTCATTTCAATGTCGTATTCTGCTTTACTGATGTAATGAATAAAAGTTCATATTCTACTTTGGTTCTTCGTACTCAAAAATAAATTTTCACTCATTTAAATAAAAATAGGCATTGCAATACGAAATTTAGAAAACAATACCAAAACACAATACTCCTACTTATTTTTTATATACATCCAAACAAATTTATAATTCGTTTGGTGTACTAATTTTCTGCCTTTCTAAACAAATCATTATGCTTCTCGTAATCGAAATCAGATGCTTGATTCAAATAAGCTTCAATCAAAGCACGTTTCTCTTGTGGAATGTCACTACATTCCTCGTACGCTTTCCTCAAATCATCTTTAGCTGTACATGCATTATCAAATTGTACGGCTAAGTTCATACGGACTTGCTGACGAGCTTTATCCTCATCGATTTGTTTCGGAACCAAAGCTTTGATTTCATCGATGGTGTGTAAAAGCGAATAAGTCATTTAAAAAGTTGATGAAAGTGTATATAAATTGTGTATAAATGATAAGATAAATTGGGCTTGAATTGTGGTTTGAGTGAGGTATTTATAATGTAAAATAAATTGTTTAAATTTAAATTTATTATTATTATTATTATTATTATTATTATTATTATTGTTATTATTGTTTTAGTAAATGCATCAAACGGTTTGGAAGGGGCAGTTTTGTTTTTACTTGTTTCTTTGTTTCGATCGTCTGCACGACTACCAATAAAAAAAAAAAGACGTTTTATCGATTGGCGACCGAATCACGACAGCAAGGACGGCCGACTGGTGATTCGGTCGACCAACACTCGACCATCTTTACTGCGGGCAGCCTTAGAGTCTGCGGTCTGCTGACGTGGATCCAGTCACCAATATGGAATGTACAGGTGGATATATAAGTTATTGTTTGTTTGTCCATCTCATGGTCAACAAAAAACCAACATATTTGTTAGTTCCAATGCATATGAAAATTTTTGTTTATTTTAGCTTCATGTTTTGGTGCATGCTTTCTCAGGGTGTAGACACCATGCATTTCACGTGTTTAGCACCAGCCTTGATAGATATTGTGATTTTCACGAGGCAAAGCTTTTGTTGTTATTAACGAGTTAAAATTGATCGTGCTTTGAAATAGATCTATAAATCCTAACTTCTTGCGAAGATATTGTATTTAGATTTTTCATGTTAGACTCACAGTTTTTCTTTAAATCAGATCGTAATTAATAGAATTACATAGTGCCTTTTGACTTCTATATGACTATATCTTGTATTTTTTTTTCACCAAAAATTAAAATCATAATATTGATTAAATATAAAGCTTGCATTCTCTCAACATTACAAAAGCGAGCCCCCTAAATTTATCTAAAACACATTAATTTGTAAGGAGAATTCAAGTGTGAAATTTTTTAGACTTACTAGTTACTAAATGAGAAGTAAAACTAAGACAAAATAAATCAAAATGATTGTTATATATAAAGGCCACTTTAAAAAGAAATTTATTTATTTATTTATTTATTTATTTATTTTTTAATTTTTTTTAATCAAAGCTTGCAAAGTCTCGAACATGAGTCTACCTTTTGGTGGCTCATTACTTAACAATTAGACCTTAATAACAAAGTTAATGTATGACTGACAAGCAAAATTAAGTGGATAACTAGGAGAATGAGTATGAGGAAATTGTTGAAATGTCAAGTGTGAAGTTTGATTTACTATTTAGACGTGTTGCAACATCGTTGCTTATAATCCTTAGAATAATTGTAAACTTTAATCCGAGACTAGCTAGATATATTGTGTTCTTTATCAGTTTATCGTTTTCATATTCAGTTCACTTGAAATTGTTTGTCTCATTTTGAAGCATTTTTTTTCAAAGGTTTTTATGGTATTTTATAACTCAAAAAAAAAAAAAAAAAACAAATAAATACAATGAATGTGGGTGAATCTCACATCTAAGCTCAAAACTAGGCGAAAACAAACGCACAAACTGTGCTTCAAATAAAAACTATCATAAAAATGACATGACACACTTATTAGACCTACTACAAATGTTATCTAAGTTGATCATGAAGACTAATATCAAAGTCATTAACAAACTGCATTTGAGCATCTGTCAAACCAGAGTCAACACAATCATCATCATCATATTGGTCTTCATCATAAGTTTCCTTCCATTATTTATACAAACTTGTATTTCCCACTCCACTGTCGCTTTAGAAGATTTATTAACCTTAGAGCTCGTAGAAATCGCACGTTGTATACCTCGAACATTTCACTATAACTATCCTCATTAACCGGAGCATCATACTTTTTAGAAGCCACAGTAGAAGAACTAGGAAGCGTTGATTTACAAGGTTTTAGCGGCTTCCCATAATCACCCACTAGCACAAGCTTCCTATTAAGTATCTGACTTTCTAATTCATTAATTCTTGCAACCAAAAGTGTAGTACTTGGACTACGAGATGCCGAACCAACCACATCTGGGACAACTTTTTACCTGAATTTGATAACCCCCCCCCCCCCCAATTTGATCCAAGCTCTTCATCTTTATCAATCAAATTAAGCGCATCAAAAGGATTAACTGAGCTTGTCTCTACTTCAGAATTCTTTTTCGTACCACTTGAACTAGCACCATTCTTAGGTAAACTTGTTTCTTAGGTTTTAACTGAAACTTAGATACCACATTAGTACCACGAGAAGGCTGTCTAAGAGGCTGTTGGAAACCATCATTCTTTGGTTTTCAACAACCCGTTTTGGACATAACATACCATCATGCCCAAATATCATACACATACACCACATCTAGGTGGTTCCCATTCGTACTCCAACCTTACCGTGTGAAGAATCTCTCCATCATCTTCCACATTTGGAATAACAATAACCATCTCATCCTTTAACTCCCGATCAACCTTAATATCTATAAAAACGAGCATAATCCATACGACACCATGATTGAAGACACATAGAACTCGTATACGAATCAAGCATAATCAGATTACCAAGCTAGTAGTCATCGCACTCAATCCATCTACAGTAAATGCCATAAAAGGAATATCATGGAATTTTACCCAAATCGCGTACTAAAGACTTCCAAACACTACCACAATGCAAGGATCCATGGCAAACACATAAATATCCCATGAATTCATAAATAAACGATAAAACACAAGACATAACAAATGATTACTTCATAATTAGGCTAACACCAAAGGTGTTTAGCCAGACATGTTGTAAAGTAAAGCAAAATCTATGATTAAAACTGAAAAAGTAGAAAACATAGCGTTTGATACAATTACTCTATGCCGATCTATCTTGGATGATGTTTGCTTCGCGATTCTTCCTTGAAAAGGTCTTCAATGATGCTGGAAAATGGCTTGGAATGAAACCCTAGTCGTGTTATTCAACTGAGAGTGGAATATGGTGGTTAATTTCTATGTGAAATAGGGTTTGTATTTATATTTTTGCTGAGCCCGACATGTATACGACGTAACACTAAGTTAGCTGTTACGCTGTATGTACCCAAAATGTAGAATTCCTCCAGATCTTCGTCATTACGGCGTAGAGGTTAGACACGTGTTACGTAGCATCAACTCTCGTTAAATTTAATGTCTTCAGTTACGGCGTATCTCAAAGATTAGTAATGAAGTAGAAAAAAGAAATTTAGAGATATGAATTTAACTGAGAATTTTTACAAATTCTAATGTTTGAAAATTTCAAAGAAATTAACCGAAGATATATATTTATTTTGTTTACCGGATTACAATAGAGAATTGAAAATGAAATTCGGTTATTTAATCGGACCAATTTACCTAATTGGCTATTTGCTCATAATCAGGGACAGAACCAAAACTCTAATTCACCATGTGCATTAAAAAAAAAAGAAAAAAGAAATAAATAAATAAAAGACTACATATTCAATTTTATTGGATCAGGAGCATTTAAGAAATATCGAGTATTTTTACACAAATTAACACTATATCAAAAAAACAATGGATGTTCTAGGACACCACGGGACCCACCCTAGTTCCCCGCTCATAATCAATCAATCAAATCTTCCAAATTTAAAAAAAATAATAATAAAAAAAATAATAATAATAAATTAAAAAAAAAAAAAAAAAAAAAAAAAAAAAAAAAAAAAACCTACAAATATGAAAAGTATTCAATTAACAAACAAGTAACTTCACCCAAAATGAAATAACTTTTTGACTCTGCTTGCCGACATGTTGTTGAACACTTTTCGAAGATATTTGTCACGAACAGGAGTTTTGTAAAAGATATGCAAAATTTTTGTAGTGACTTAACAAAACCTATTGATGAATTATACAAACTTTCTTGTCTCCATTTGAGATCTGTTCACGAATGTTTACAGTGAGATGACCTTGGAGGAAATCCATAGCACATGTGGTAGAGAGAAATTTAGAGAAACAAAATGAACTAGAGAACAAAAATTAAGAGAAATGAAATCAATATAGAATTTTAATGAATTCTCGTGTTTAGTAACAACACAGATTTGATCTGAGAAATGAAAAAATTATATACTTCTGTTAGAAAAACAAAAAATAAACTTAAAATAATTTACATAGCACGCTTTTATAAACAAATAAGATAAATCAACGTATTAAATAAGAATCAATCTCGGATCACTTATAAAATACTACCTCCACCTCATAAAAACTGTCCACTTTTACTTTTTTAAATTTTTCCTTGTCAACTTTGACCTTAAATATTTTTGTTTACGTTATAAAACATTTGATGAAAAATATATGAATGGATGGAAATTTAAGTATATTTTCATTGATATGATTTTCATCAAATATTATATAACGCAAACAAAAATATTTAATGTCAAAATTGAGAAAAAAAAAAGATTTAAAAAGTCAAATTGGATAGTTATTATGAGACGGAGGGAGTATCAACTTTGAAATCAAAAGAAATTCATTTTCTTTCATTTTTCAAGCATTTATTAGAAATTCCAACAAGATTTTTAATTATATAGATTTTTACATAAATACGTTTTCAACTAAAATACATATCATGAAAATAAAATTATAAAATAATCTTCTTTCTTCTTTTTTTTCAATCAAAAGTAGTGAAAATGAAACTTTCAAATTTGCACTACCAATTCTCTATAATTCTTTTTTTTTTTTTTTTTTTTTTTTTTTTTTTTTTTTTTTTTTTTTTTTTTTTTTATTTCTCTGAAGCTACCAAACATAGCGTTTAGAAACTTGTTGTCTCAAAAGGAGAGGAATATTACGTGTAATTGTTTATCACAAGAATTCCAAATTCAAATTCTTCGACTTTTAATATCTTTGGCGTATCAAACAAGGGAATTTCACTCATCTCCGTTTCTCTTACCTCATTTCCTTAACAGAGACCATAAAGCTGGTGGGTTTATTGTTGCATTTGTATTTGTCTATTATTGGATGTGTGTTATCTATTGTCTTCAAAGAAGCCAAATGGTTTTTAGTTGCGGCTTATTTATGATTCTTTGAACAAAAATTGCAAGCCAAATACGATTTGCTTGGCTTGTAGTATGATATTATAAGTACTTTGGACATAAGGTTAAATCATTTGTGATGGTGAATGTCACCTAACTCGAAGTTTGCTTGGCTAGACTACCTTCAACCTGCTTTAGCTATATAGTGCCCGAAGATTTGAAATTTCAGAGGTATTGTAACAAATAATCTTTCCTTGCATATAAAAATGAAAGGCACGCGAGTCATAACATGGGTCGTCTTTGGGCGGCCGCTTAAGGCCTCAATATCGTACAGCCACAAAATTTATGCTTGATATATATATAATTATAAAGTGACGNTTTTCTTTTTCTTGGTGTCTTTTTTTTACACGCTTCTTTTTTCTTTTTTTTTTGTTATAATTCACTTTTTTTTTCCTAATAAACGTTTTTTTTCGCTTTTATACATTTTCGTCCGTTTTACTACGTTTTCGTCCGTTTTCATACGTTTTTGTACGTTTTCATCCGCTTTCTTATGTTTTCATAAGTTTTCGTCCGTTTTCATCCGTTTTCTTTCGTTTTCGTCCATTTTTCAAACGTTTTTGTCCTTTTCATACATGTTTTTACACTTTCATACGTTTTCTTCCATTTTCATACATTTTCGTTCGTTTTCTTACGTTTTCGTTCATTTTTTCATTCGTTTTCGTCCGTTTTTAAATGTTTTTGGCAATTTTCATACGTTTTCATATGTTTCTAAATATCACAAGTGATATTCTGAATATCACAAGTGATATTCTGAATATCACAAATTATATTCTGAATATCACAAGTGATATTATGTGATATTCAGAATATCACAATTGATATTCTGTGATATTGAGAATATCACAAGTGATATTCTGAATATCACAAGCGATTTTCTATGATATGCAGAATATCACAAGTGATACTATGAGTACCACAAATAATATTCTGGATATCATAAGTAATATTTTGTGATATTCAGAGTATCACAAGTGATATTCTGAATATCATAAGTGACTTTCTGAATTTGACAAGTGATATTCAACAAATGTTTTGTAACATGAAAATCACATGTGATATTCAGAAAATTACAAATGATAGATATTCAGAAAATCACAATTGATACTTAGAATATCACCATTGATATTCAGAAAAACACAAGTGATATTCTGAATATCAATTGTGATATTTAGAAACGTTTTCGTCCGTTTTCATCCGTAATCTTTCATTTTCGTCCGTTTTTGTCCGTTTTCATACGTGTTTTTACGCTTTTATACGTTTTTGTCTATTTTCATAGGTATTCGTCCATTTTCTTACATTTTCATCCATTTTCTTACGTTTCTGAATATCACAAGTGATTTATGAATATCACAAGTGATATTCAGTGCTTCTAGAATATCACTTGTGATTTTCTGAATATCACTTGTGATATTATGAATAACACTTGTGATTTTCTTATGTTTTCGTCTTTTTTCATACTTCGTCCGTGTTCATACGTATTAGTCCACTTTTTTTTTACGTTTTCGTCCGTTTTTATACATTTTTGTCCGTTTTTATACGTTTCCGAATATCACAAATGATATTCAGAATATCAATTGTGTCTTTGTGAATATCAATGGTGATATTCTAAATATCACTTGTGATAATCTGAATATTACTTGTGATTTTCATGTTACAAAAACATTTGTTGAAGATCACTTGTCAAATTCAGAAGATCACTTATGATATTTAGAATATCACTTGTGATACTTTGAATATTACAGAATATTACTTATAATATCCAGAATATCATTTGTGGTACTTATAGTATCACTTGTGATATTCTCCATATCACAGAAAATCCCTTGTGATATTCAGAATATCACTTGTGATATTCTGAATATCACGGAAATATCACTTGTGATATTCAGAAAATCACAGTGATTTTTTGTGATTTTTTTACGTTTTCGTCCGTTTTTATACGTTTCCGAATATCACAAATGATATTAAGAATATCACTTGTGTTTTTCTGAATATCAATGGTGATATTCCAAATATCACTTGTGATTTTCTGAATATCACTTGTAATTTTCATGTTACAAAACATTTGTTGAAAATCACTTGTCAAATTCAGAAAATCACTTATGATATTCAGAATATCATTTGTGGTACTCATAGTATCACTTGTGATATTCTCCATATCACAGAAAATCACTTGTGATATTCAGAATATCACTTGTGATATTCAGAATATAACTTGTGATATTTAGAATAACACTTGTGATATTCACAAGTGATTTTCTGTGATTTACTTATGTTTTCGTCCGTTTTCATATGTATTAGTCCATTTTTTTATGTTTTCGTCCATTTTTATACATTTTCGAATATCACAAATGATATTCAGAATATCACTTGTGTTTTCCTGAATATCAATGGTGACATTCTAAATATCACTTGTGATTTTAATGTTACAAAACATTTGTTGAAAATCACTTGTCAAATTCAGAAAATCACTTATAATATTCAGAATATCACTTGTGATACTTTGAATATCACAAAATATTACTTATAATATCCGGAATATCATTTGTGGTACTCATAGTATCACTTGTGATATTCTCAATATCACAGAAAATCACTTGTGATATTCAAAATATCACTTGTGATATTCTGAATATCACAGAATCACTTGTGATATTCAGAATATAACTTGTGATATTTAGAATATCATTTGTGATATTAAGAAAATCACAAGTGATTTTTTGTGATTTTCTTATGTTTTCGTCCGTTTTCATACGTATTAGTCCATTGTTTTACGTTTTCGTCCGTTTTTATACGTTTCCGAATATCACAAATGATATTCGGAATATCACTTGTGTGTTTTCTGAATATCAATGGTGATATTCTAAATATCACTTGTGATTTTCTGAATATCACTTGTGATTTTCATGTTACAAAACATTTGTTGAAAATCACTTGTCAAACTCAGAAAATCACTTATGATATTCAGAATATCACTTGTGATACTTTGTATATCACAGAATATTATTGATAATATCCAGAATATCATTTGTGGTACTCATAGTATCAGTTGTGATATTCTCCATATCACAGAAAATCACTTGTAATATTCAGAATATCACTTGTGATATCAGAATATCACAGAATATCACTTGTGATATTCACAAGTGATTTTCTGTATTTTCTTATGTTTTCGTCCGTTTTCATACGTATTAGTCCATTTTTTTTATGTTTTCGTCCGTTTTTATACGTTTCCGAATATCACAAATGATATTCAGAATATCACTTGTGTTTTTCTGAATATCAATGGTGATATTCTAAATATCACTTGTGATTTTCTGAATATCTTTTGATTTTCTGAATATCACTTGTGATGTTACAAAACATTTGTTGAAAATCACTTGTCAAATTCAGAAAATCTCTTATAATATTCAGAATATCACTTGTGATACTTTGAATATCACAGAATATTACTTATAATATCCAGAATATCATTTGTGGTACTCATAGTATCACTTGTGATATTCTTTATATCACATAAATCACTTGTGATATTCAGAATATCACTTGTGATATTCTGAATATAACTTGTGATATTTAAAATATCATAGAATATCACTTGTGATATTCAAAATATAACTTGCGATATTTAGTATATCACAGAATATCACTTGTGATATTCAGAATATAATTTGTGATATTCAAAATATCACTTGTGATATTTAGAAACATATAAACGTCTGAAATTGCCAAAAATATTTAAAAACGAACGAAGAAAAATGAAAAAAACGGACAAAAACGTAAGAAAACGTATGAAAGAGTAAAAACATGTATGAAAAAGACAAAAACGTTTGAAAAATGAACGAAAACGAAACAAAACGGATGAAAACGAACGAAAACGTATGAAAACGTACGAAAACGGACGAATATGTATGAAAACGAACAAAAACGTATGAAAGCGTAAAAGCACGTTTGAAAACGGACGAAGACGTATGAAAAATGGACGAAAACGAAAGAAAATGGACGAAAATGTATTAAGACGAACGAAAACGTATGAAAACTGACGAAAACGTAGGAAAACAAACAAAAATGTAAGAAAACGTTCGAAAACAGACGTTAACGGGCGAAAACGTAAGAAAGCGGACGAAAACGTCTGAAAACGGACAAAAACGTATGAAAACGGACGAAAACGTAAGAAAACGGGCGAAAATATATGAAAACGGGCGAAAATGTACGAAAACAAACAAAAACGTATGAAAATAGACGAAAATGTATGAAAGCCAAAAAAACATTTTAGGAAAAAAAACGTGTATTAGAACGAAAAAAAAAAAAAAAAAGAAAAAAAAAGAAGCGTGTAAAAAAAAGAAAAAAAGAAGTGTGTAAAAAAAGACACAAAAAAAAAGAAAAAAACAAAAAGATATGTAGCGTGAAAAAAAAAAGGCACAAAAAAAAGAAAGAGAAAAAAAAAGGAAATAAAGAAAGAAAAAAAAAAGAATAATAAAAAAGACAAGAAGACAAAGAAAAAGGAGAAAAAAACATGGACTTATGTTTCCCCATTTAAATCTTAAGTTAATCCCCACCATTAGATCAAACTAGATGGATGGTGGGGATTTGTCCCTTGGTATGCACCAAAATAAGAGTATGCATTTGAATTTTCCTCATATATATATAAGTTTATATGTAGACTAAGGGCATGCTTGGTTAAAATTAGGGGGAATGCAAAGGGAATGGAAAGCAATGTAATGAGCAATCCTCCCAATTTATTGGGTAATGACCAATTACCTGCTATTGGGTAATGGGTCATTACATTATAGCATAACAAGCACCATGATTCATATCCCTTACCATTGATTAGGCCATATAACCCTCTACCAAGCACCCCCTTAGTTAAATTGGTTTCTGTCAATTCATAAACAAAAAGAATACTAAATTGGTTTCTTGTTTTGGTTACCACTAAAGTTTCTGAAAGACCCTTTGTATCCCACATCGGCTAAGTGAAGTAAACAGACAAGTGGGAGTTGAGTATAAAAATAAAGGCCTGTGAATAGAATAAGCATACCTTTCTCGGCCTTTTGGCTAAGATCAAGTGTAGTATCTGTTCTTATCAGTTTAATATCTGATATGTGAGCCATCGGCTCACTTGATATTAATCTTATTTTTTAGAGAGAAGAACCCACCACAGTAGCTTGCTGCTGGGGTTCTTCACGTGTCGCCTTGGCGTTGCACTATTGCCTTGGCTTGGCGCACCCCTCCAATTACTAGTGCAAAATTTATAACCTTTTTGAATTTGTGTGCCGGTGACAAAAATGTTACATGTGTATGAATATCAAAAGGTGTGTTATTTTGTACTTGTTTCACAACTGAAAAAAAAAAAAAAAAAAAAAAAAAAAAAAAAAAAAAAAAAAAAAAAAAAAAAAAAAAAAA
>LBNU01016346.1:108762-144484 GCA_014162995.1 Artemisia annua | reverse complement strand
CAAAACGTAAGAAAACGGACGAATATGTATGAAAACGAACAAAAACGTATGAAAGCGTAAAAACACGTTTGAAAACGGACGAAGACGTATGAAAAATGGACGAAAACGAAAGAAAACGGACGAAAATGTATTAAGACGAACGAAAACGTATGAAAACTGACGAAAACGTAGGAAAACAAACAAATATGTAAGAAAACGTACGAAAACAGACGTTAACGGGGCGAAAACGTAAGAAAGCGGACGAAAACGTCTGAAAACGGACAAAAACGTATGAAAACGGATGAAAACGTACGAAAACGGGCGAAAATATATGAAAACGGGCGAAAATGTACGAAAACAAACAAAAACGTATGAAAATAGACGAAAATGTATGAAAGCCAAAAAAACGTTTATTAGGAAAAAAAACGTGTATTAGAACGAAAAAAAAAAAAAAAAAAAAAAAGGAAAAAAAAAAAAAAAAAAGAAGGGAGTAAAAAAAAAAAAAAAAAAAAAAAAAAAAAAAAAAAAAAGAAAAGAAAAGGAAAAAAAAAAAAAAAAAAAAAAGAAAAAAAAACAAAAAGATATGTAGCGTGAAAAAAAAAGGCACAAAAAAAAGAAAGAGAAAAAAAAGGAAATAAAGAAAAAAAAAAAGAATAATAAAAAAGACAAGAAGACAAAGAAAAAGGAGAAAAAAACATGGACTTATGTTTTCCTATTTAAATCTTAGGTTAATTCACACCATTAGATCAAACTAGATGGATGGTGGGGATTTGTCCCTTGATATGCACCAAAATAAGAGTATGCATTTGAATGTTCCTCATAAAGTGACGTACAAATTTATATACAATAAAAATAAATACATTTTTATAAGTATTCTTTAAGAATAATATTATTTACATAAATAGTAATCATTTTATGTCTTAAAAGGAATTTGCTTGTCATTTAGAATTTAGTTTGTGGCCTATTTTCGTTATTCGCCCGGAGCCTTCAAAAATTTGGGAACGGCCAACGTTGTTGACGACTGTTTTAAGAACATACAAATTTCAAATACGTAATTTCTTTCTGAGTATAAAACTATCACGTTACTAAACACGAAGATATATAAACAATCATCCCATTTTCACATTTATAATTGTGTCTGTATATCACATGGACTCGCGTGAATTCTCACACTAGGAACCCATTTTGGCAAAAATTTATATAACCTTAGTATATGAGACGAAAATACACGGTAGTGTAGAACACAATTTTGAAATAATTTAAAAAATGCACCACTAAACTCTTATATAATAAAAGAAACATGATTTCGATGTTAACGATATTTGAAACGACACACGTATATAATGCAACGACTCGTTAAAGCAAATTACGGGACCATTTATAGTGTTTGCTTTCGTTTATGTCTTTGTCTGCATTTTTTTCAAGTAGTGTCTACATTGTTTAAAGGGTGTGCATTTGTTTATAGTGTCTGCATTATTTGTTTATAGTGACTACATATTGTTGGGATCAATGTATTTTTCATCATTGGTTTATAGAGTGTGCATTATTTGTTTATAGTGACTACATCTTGTTAGGACTAATGTATGTGTCTACATTGTGTATAGGGTCTGCATTGATAATGCAGACACATTAGTATTAATGCGTCTGCATTTGTTAATAGTGTTTGCATTATTTGAACATTTGTATGCGTCTGCATAATTTAGGACCAGTGTAAACAACTACCATTTCCATTAGCATAAATAAAGTTTTACGATACAAAAACAAAGCTGAACATACTAACCTACTACATTTAAAAGTTTTACAATACAAGATGAAACCTAAACAATCAAAAAGGTTGGATAAACTGAATCGGGTTTAGGGATAAGTGAAGGGAATTGGGGTTGTATAAATGGTTAAATGGAATCGGGTTTAGTATAGAAAACGGGTCAAATAACCCAAACCATAGTCAATGCAATGTGGCAAGCCATGCAGGCTGAAAAAAAAAATTAAAAAACATATCCACCTCATTGGTTACCTATTAATGCAAGTTTTTGAAGCGTAATAACCCATTTAAGAATTGAGAAAGTATAACGAGTTATATGAGATAGTAAATAAAGTATTTTTGTCTTTTACGCTTCTCTTTAATGTTTAAGTACGAATACTTGAAACAAGGTGAAATTGCGTATATGTCCTTGCAAAAGCTCATAATTGGGTAGATATTCAACTTAAACTTATAATCGCGTATAGATCATTCATAAATATAAAAAATGAAAAAACATATCCACCTCACTGGCATATATATATATATATATATATATATATATATATATATATATATATATATATATATATATATATATATATATATATATATATATTAATCAATAAATATTTAAAATCCAGATATATATAAAAAAAAAGTTTATACATAAAATGTCACTATACCCTTGCAAGAAAACATAAGTCTTCATGAGATGAGATCAATATAGAACTTATATTTGCTATAGAACCAATGAGCCAATCATAGCCACCCATTTTTATTTTTCACATTTTTTTAAAACAACATATCTTGCAAACGGTAAAACTTCAAGCTACAAAAAAATACCATCGCGACGAGAATTAAATCATCTTTCTATAGATATGCATTGTTATATACTTTCGACGAATTTTTTAAAAAAAAAAATTCCGCCCAGAAAAATCATATATGATTCTTAAAAATCACATATGATTTGATTTTTACAAATCACATATGATTATTACGGATCATATATAATTTGTAATGATTTGTAAAAATCATATATGATTCGTAAAAATCACATATGATTTGATTTTAATGAATCACATATGATTTTTACAAATCATATATGATTTTTCTTGACGGAAATTTTGAAGAAAAAAAAATCATCGAAAAAAAAATTCGTCGAAAGTATATAACAATGCATGTCTATAGAAAGATAATTTAATTCTCGTCGCGATGATATCTTTTTTTCTCGTAACCATTTACGGTTTGCGAGATATTTAATTTTTAAAAAAAGGGTGAAAGTTTATTTTTTTTATTTTGATAAAAAAAAATGAGTGGCTAAAATTGCTTGGTTGGTTCTATAGTAAAAATTGATTCTACACGGATCTTTTGGCTAGTCGTCACTCCAATCTCTCTTTTTTCTAAAACCATCTACATGAATAAAATCGACAACAGTTACACACATAATTTAGATAGTTATCTATTCCTAATTGGCTCGAATCTCTTCTTTTTGGTGAGCGAGTAATTTATGTAATTTCAGTCATTATGATATCAGATTTATAGGGTTTATTGATGTGTGGGTAACCAATTGCATTCATAATTATTATATTTCATTATTTCAAGATTCATAGTTCATTGTAGTTCTCTAACTAATATAATGGCAATACTTTTTAGTTGATGAGATGCATAAGATGTTTTCCTCATATTAGTGTATTATTTGGTATTTTGGATCATATTCTTTTGAGATTCTAAGCAAGTGAATATGAATAAGTGGAGATTTAATAATAATTATTTTTTGTTAAAATCATGACCACAATTACATGACAAAGAAACCGACCAAACTGACGTGGTGTTTGTTTTTTAAGAGGCTCTGAATCTGAATCTAAACCGCACATCTGAATCTGAATCTAAGGCGTAAATGTCTGAATCTAACCGCATCTGCACGGGAAAAAAAACTCATGTTTGAACCGCACATTTGCTTGCTCGTACTAAATTTTTTTTGTTATTTTTCTGTCAACAAGAGGCAACAAGAGGCATTAAGACACCCCTCTCAAGTCTAGACCATTAAGATCTTGCTGCCTTGACCGCGTCTGAACGTGAAAAAAAACAAACGATCTGAACGGCCAAAATATCTGACCGTGTTTGAACGGTTCAGATTCAGAGGCTGTTAAGAGTCTTTTTTTAAAAAACAAACACAACCTGAGTCTCTTGTGTCTCTTTATGATCTTGTTAACAAGGGTATAATTGACCTTTTATGTTTAGAATATAATTACTGATGTACTTTTAAGGTTTTAAATACACTAAAATATTTATTTGGATATACATGACTTTTTATATTTTAGGAAGATATATGTGTAATTATAAATTTAAGTAGGACATATGAGTAATTTTAAGCTTTTGAAATATATATGCAATTCCCTTTAAAACAAAAATTATATTAAAATAAAAAAGAAATAAAAAGGACTTAATATAAAATTATTATTTATTAAAATATTAAGGACTAAATTTTC
The DNA here is from genome assembly GCA_014162995.1 of Artemisia annua. Lineage (NCBI taxonomy): Eukaryota > Viridiplantae > Streptophyta > Magnoliopsida > Asterales > Asteraceae > Artemisia > Artemisia annua. The sequence goes on along the minus strand of LBNU01016346.1, from coordinate 140,275 downwards.
CATAAATATTAAGGGACTAATCTCTACCATCCATTTAGTTGAATCTAATTGTGGAGATTAAATCTACTTCTTACACTACAAGGGCATTTTTGCCCATTAGAACATCCACTATTATAAAGCTTTATAAAAATTTATAATTATGCCACATCATAAACACATAAACCGTATAGATTTATAAACATATTTCCACTATAGATAAACTTGTTAAAGCTTAACATAACTCAATGATTAAATTGTGAAGAGGTCTAAGATATTGGGCCTCTTCATGTCATGTAAGCATGAAATTGATGTTCACTATGGTTAATAATATTATGGACCTCTTCATTTTTTTATAATCCCTTTTATAAATCACCAAAAACAAATATCATCCTTTTTTTCCCTCATTTATTCACACACACGCATAACGCTGTATTCTTCCTTTTCCCAACTCTCTCTCAATTTCCCCCAAATTCATATTCAACTTATCAAACCCTAATCAAACCTCTAGTTTATCAAATTAAGCATCAATAATAATCATCATCGTCATTGTAACCATCAACGTGATTAATATAATCATCATCATGGTCATTCGTGATCGTCGTCATCATGATCATCATTTCGTTTATAATTTGGTTTTTTTATTTTGTGTTTTTCTGCTGCATTCTTCGTTGTCATCATCTTCAATATGATCATCTTCATCATCATCAGTAGATTTTTTATTTATTTGAATGAATCGATTATTGTGGATTCTATTACGGACGAAGTTATTGACAATTCAATTATGGATGAATTTGTTAATAATTTTGAAGGATTGTTTATGGCTCTTGTGGTTAATAATTCAGAAACGTCTTCTACGGATCGTGTGGTTAATCTTTCGGAACATGTCGAATCTGTTTCTAATGATAATGAAATCGGAAGTTGTAAGTTTAATTTTTCAATTCACACTTGTTTGATTTTTTTTTAATTTTATTTTATTTATTTTTCTGGAAATCCGTTATGCATTAAATGTGACATATCACATGTTATATGTTTTAAATTTTGCACTATTACACCTATTTTTATCACATTTTATATGTTATGCATCACATGTTATATTCTGTTAAAAACATGATTTTATGTTTATATGAGATGTTATAAATTAGTGCTTGTATTTTTTTTTTAATATTTCGAGTTTCTAAATTTCCGAAAATATCTCAATCATTTATTCATCATGATTTCATTGATACTCCAGGGGGATAGCTTTATTTGATTCCAAATTTCCTATTAGTGTTTTACCAGTGTTGGAGACTGTTTATGAGTCAGTTGAGGATTGCATTAGTATGTACAAGAATTATGCTTCAGAGGCGGGTTTTGGTGTTAGACTTTCTTCTCAGAAAAGACTAACAGGTGGTTTTGCAAAACAAAAGTACGTAGTGTGCAATAAATAGGGAAAGGTATTCGAAGAAAATATATGTGAACACTTTAGATCCGAAAAAGCTAAAAAACAATTAGGACTTCGAACTATAGAATCACTAGTTGAAAAGCATGGTTTGTATTTTATATTATTCCCGGTACGATGAAGTTAATGTTGACCACATTGATGCTAACAATCACGAGCTTCATCGGATTATGTATAACCATTGTCAAAAAGTGAAAAGAAGTTAACTTGTCCCAGGCAGATGCTAATTATTAAAGACGCTAATGCAAATTTTGGTGCTGTTAGAGAGCATAATTTGTATACTGGGTTGAAAGGGTCATCTAAACTCATTCGGATGGTGTCGGATCGCAGGTGGGATACATTGGCTGCTTTGGGCAACTTAATGGTGTTTCGGTAGCCCTCGTGGCTAGGTTAGGAATACTTAGTTGAAGTGTCGGTCCTAGTTGTTAAGGGTGGAATAGGTGGTGAATTCGCATACCCAATGATGGCGAATTGGATAGCCAGTGAAAATTACGAGCAAAAAGCACAAAGAAAAGATAGACCACGAGAAAGCTACGAAAATGAAAATTAAACACTCACTTGATAGGAATCTTGTGAGTTAGACTAAACTAAATAGATTACAAAACCTAGACTATTCCTCAGCAACGACGCCAAAAACTTGATGTGGCAGTTGCAACACCGAAGTTTTACAACCCCCTAAGAAGTGTACCTAACTGTTGTAGTGTAGTATAGGTTATACCGGGGGAAAATAGTTCTCTAGGGGAATAATGAGGTAGGTTCTTAGAGTATTTTAAATTTTGAGAAAAGTAAATAAGAAGATAAAAGTCAACTTTGATGCGAACAATGAGATAGAAATTGTGTATTTATCTAGGGTGCACTACTCCTTGTTACCTTCTAATTCGACCTATTGATTTGTCATGATTTGATTAATTAAATGCCTGAAATTCCTAATTACCAATCATGTGGATTTGTTAACTACAATTCTATGCCATTAACAGCCTGGTATGCCCCTGGTACAGATGGATTCGACACACCAATAACTATCTAGCAGACATGAAACTACTACTTCTAACTAATGGGACGTGTAGATTAACCTCACGATATGGATGGATAGTTAGCCTACTACTCATGTATTTAGTTAGTTTGCTTTAGCTAACATTCAAGCTAGGACGAATTCTCTAACCAGTTTTTAACTACCTAGGAAACACATGCAATCAATCAAAGAATCAATAGGAAAATAGAATTATACACAAACAAGCTTCATGCAATCCTAGTTAAACACTAAGTGGTTTAGCTTAGCCTAGCAATCAAGAATGAAGAAGACATATAATCAAAACAAATAATAAACATGATTGAATGATTAAACATAAACGTATCTACAAATAATTGCACACCAACTATGCAAATAATGCAAAACTATATATAGGTTTTTGGTTGTAACGTCGTTAGCCTTTAGTTGTGACGCCGAAAGCTCGCCGTCTTTGATTAGGGTTTAATTGCACCGACTTGTTGTAACGGCGACAGATCTTGAGTGTGACAACGTCATGCTTGGATCGTGATGTCATAGGCTTGGCCGTCTCACCACACTGACCGGTCACAGAAAATTTTGAAGTTCATCTTTCTGGGCACTTTTCGTGACGGCTTTACACATGCCAGTTAAAACTTGAAACTTTGTCTTTTTCATCCGTTCTCCGTTCCAATGAGCCTAAATGTTGGATCTAAACCTTGATAGATCTTTGAGCCTATGGATCGATAGTATGCCAATGTAATCACAAGCACACTATATAGAGAATCTCTATGAAACTTGTATTGTAGCGGAATTAAAACACAAGTAATAAACACGAATAACTAAGAACTCTTGATCCTCTATGGATCTATATTAATCACTAAAGATTACAATGTATTTTCGTACATAATACATAATTGGGTGTTCCTTTTATACTACAAGGAACCCTAAACCTTTCTTACAAGAAACGTATAAACTAAAACTATACAAGATATTCTATGTATCTTGTCCTAAAATAAGCTAAACATATTCTACTGATGATCAATATCAGTAGAAAGTCTCTATCCGCAGGAACCATACTATCAGCAGAAATCACTAAAGACATCTGCAGGAACCTGTCAGCATAAACTATCAGCAATAACTTTAATAATTCCTAACAATCCTCCCCTAAACTTGAAGTTGACTTGGTTAACTTCAAGTTTCTTGATAGATCTTTATCATCCAAAGCTTGAGGATTGAATCTACACATTTGCAGCAAAATGAGGTACCAGCAGCAACCAATGCTAAATATCAGCAGCAACAAGTAACTATCTTTGAAGAACAAGGAACCAGCAGCAACTTCTCTATCAGCAGCAACCAGAACCAACAGCTACATGAGTAGATTTGAGAAGCCTTTACCAAGTAGCTACTCACTCTTGGGCTAGCTAGTCCTCTGGTGGAATCATGAAATCACCCTGGTGAACTAGGAACCGGTCCAACACTCAGAACGTGAATCATTGGTGTGTTGAAATACCCTAATGATTTTTGGCAAATCATCACAGCCATAAACGGATTTGACATGTCTTTACCTGTAGCCGTTTGCCCAGGACTAGCCAATCCTTTGGTAAGAATTTACCTTGGTGAATTGATTACCAAATATGGTTTTCCACAGCCTTTACCACAAGCCATATACTTGTGGGCTAGCCAATTCTTTGGAATCCAAAAGGAAAAATCCATGGTGAATTGAGAACCATTTCAACTCTCAGCTGTGAAGCATGGGTGAGTTGAGTACCCAATAGTTTTTAGTAAACTATTACAGCTATCAACTCATTGGATGTGTCTTTACCAAAGATGTACCTTTTGGACTAGTCAACTCTTTGATGAAACAGTCAACATCATGGTGAGTTGATTACCATTTAAGGTGTGGTAATTAACCAACACAAAACCTGTATACAACAAAGAGTGGCAATGCTACAAAGAAGAGTTAGGAACAGATATACAAGGTTTTTTTCTTTTTTTTTTTCTTTTTTTTTTTAACTAAAAGAAAAGAAATAAAGAAAAGAAATATACAAAATACCAAGATCAAGTAGCTCTGTGTGTCCTTATCCTAGACTTGATCAAACGAATTAATTGTTCAGCCATAGTCTAGTCATTCCCAATTGGATTAGGAGGAATCTCCAACTTCTGCCTGAGCGTTTTCTCCATAAGGTTCTCTGACAAAGGATAATCCTTGTCTAAGAACATAGATACATGAAGACCAGTTGTAGTTTCCACCTTATGAACATAAGGGATAGGATAATACTTCCAGCTACTAACTTTCCACTTATGGTTATTCTTCCAAACTGGAAAACCAGCACCAGTTGAGGACTCAGAGGCAAAAAGTACTTGAAGATATCCCAATAAATAAAGCCCAGCACCTTCAGCAGTATGAGTTGAATAGTTCTTAGTCACCAGACCATAAAGTGTCATGAGATCCTGTCTATCCACAAGATGCAGAATATCATGCGAAAAGGTGAAGTTCATAGAAGACTTATCAATCCTATGGATGGTATTGACCTGCCCATCAGTCACCTCCCAGTTAACTAACACATTAAATGACCCTTCTGGAAAATCTTCAACAGATCCTTCCTCAATAAATGAGCTATCTCCAGCTTCAAAATCAACCTGTCCAGAATAGCCTCTACTTGTAGCCATGCGTTTCATCCTTCGACTAGGAGTATAGATAGCTGTGTGAGGAGGAGAAGGTGGTTCAACTTCAGGTACTTCTGACTCATCAGCAGCCGTGGGAGAAGACAATGGAACATCAGCAGTATCCACAGTAGGTGGGATGTCAGTAGTTGAAGGTTGTGCCAATGATGCATCCATCTCCATCCTTACTTGTTTAGCTAGAGAAGCTTCAAGTTCTGCTTGTCTAGTCTTAGCTGCAATTTCAGCTTGTAATTCTGCATCTTGTTGCTTAGCAGCTTCCTCACCAAGCAGATCTTCCATCATCTGTCTCTTGCTGCTTGATTTAGGAACAGGATCCTCCATAACCATGGGAGCCTTTCCTTTATCAGCAGATCTGGAAGATGCATCAACAGTAGAAACAGGAGTGGACTCTTCAGCAAAAATGGTAGAAGACACACCAGCAGAAACTTGTTTAGCAGAAACTGAAGAATGAACAGCTGCTGTGAAACCACTATCCGCAGGAATGGAGTCATCAGCAGAAACAAGATTCTCAGCAAAATCAAGTTTGTCAGGAGAACTTGATGGCTCAGCAGAAACAGAAGGACCAATCTTAAGTCTTTTAGAGGGGGGTTCCTCCAAAGTTAGACTCTGCACAGGCTTCTTATGGGGATATATGCCAGCATGATGAAGACAAGACATAATTTTGTTATACTGTATAACCAGCTCTTCATCTTTCAAAGACCAAACATATTTTCTACTCCAACCAGTAGTGTAAACAACACTACTCTGATTTTTCACAAACTCTCTCATCTGTCTCTTTTGCTCTGCTTGGGTAGGAGGCCTATCCCTTTTTGGTTTGGCTTTCTATTCATCTGCTGCTCTTTTCTTCTGCTTCATTATCTCAACCATCCTAGAAGAATAGTCTTCAGCAGCAACATCAGTACCAAGAATATCCTGAGCAAGTACTGGATTAGCAAGCACCTTAGCTCCAATTTGCATCCAATCAGACTCATCAAATTCAGAAACAGAAGCATCCAATTCTCTTTGCCTAGCAATAGGCAAATTATAGACATATGTAGTTGTAGCCTTTTGGAAATCTGCATCATACTTAGCATGCAGCTCCTGAGCCAAGGCTGTACTTCTCATTTGATCTTCATATTCTTTGAGGAGTCTTGATTGCTCAAGTTTTGCTTGCTCAGATATAATATCAGAACCAAGATCTTCCTCATCCAAAGTGACTTGTTCCTTGTCAGTAGAAATAGCAGTGGGAATGGCAACAGGAGGAACAGTGATATGAACAGCATCAGAAGAAACCACTGGAGTGACAGTAGAATCCTCAACAGTGGAAACCTTTATAGAAGGTTGACCAGCAGAAACACTTGGCATAGTATCCACAGCAGAATCCTTGACACCTTGATAAGCAGAAGCATCAGCAGAATCCTTTGTGTAAGAATCATCACCAGTTGAAGTACCAACAACAGTGGTATTGGCATCAGCAGGACCACTAAAGGGTTGAATATCAGCATCAGAAGAATCATAAGAAACCACAAATGTTTGTCCTGCAACAAATATTGTGGAAGCTTCTTTTGAAGTTTCAACAGTAGGTGTATCTTGAACTTGAGAAGCATGGCCAAGATCAGATGCAACACCATGAGTAGAATGACCAACAGCAGAATGAATTTGAACCACATCATCAATTTAAGCATGTGATGATTGATCAGCAGGAACTTTGAGAGTGTCAGTAGCAACTTCATCCTCAAGTGCCTCATTGCCAAGATCAGTTTGAACAGCTGCAACAATAGGCACCTCTGAACTTTCAGCATCAATATTAACCCAAGGCTGATCACTGTCTGACCCTTCTGAACCCTTGCTTAGATATTTTTTAGTCCTTCTTCTTTGAAACAAAGTGGGTTCCTTGGATTTTTTAGTGTCAGCAACCTTAGGTGAAGGCTGGGATGCTCGGACTCGGGTACGGGTGTCGGACTCGGGTACGTGTCCAAGGGTCGGACCTTTCAAGATATGATTTCAAGGATTCGTGGACTCATTTTGAAAGAGTCCAAATTTTGAATATGAGTTCGGGGACACGGGGTATTATAATTCATAATTATATGTTATAAAAAAAATTGAAATTTGAAAACCCACAAACTGATAAAAACTTTCATTCAAATAACTTCATAGTTCGTACTACCAATTCATAATCATTATAACTAATAATTAATAATAAAGTTTGACATGAACTACTACAGTTAACATCAACTCTTAATTTCTGAATAACATTTTTAAAAAAAAAGTCTTAAGTAAACTAACAGAATAAAAACTTCAGCTTTATAATTCCAGCCTTCACATCTTAATTCAATCTCGGTCTTCGATGTCCTGCTCCTCAAGGAAAATATTTTCGAATGCTTCAATATAATCATCATACAGAATCAACGAATCTCCACCTTTAAAAAAGTACAAAGATACTCTAAGTTAGTCATAGGATTAAATATTACTAGATAAAAAATGCTCAGAAGTTGCTGTACATAAATATCATATTATATCAACTTACACACATCCCAAAAGCTTGATGGACCAATAGTATATTCTTCCTTCTTTCTGGACAGCATGCGCAGATTTGAATGAACATAAACTAAATCTTCAGCCCTGCAAGAAGCTAGTCTGTTTCTCTTAATACTTTGAATATTTGAGAAAGAGCTCCAATTCCTTTGGCAGCATGAGGAAGAAGCGGGTTGGGAAAGCAATCTGAACGCAAGAGCTTGTAGTGTTGGTGTTGACGAGCCATAGCTTGCCACCAACTCAAAGGATCTTCGCGAGCCCTCGCGTCCATGACATGTGCTTCACCAAAAAAGCCCAATGTACCAGAAAATTGTCCATATTCAGCGTAAACTTTCCTAAGTTCATAAGGATTTGTGAACATTTTCTTGAAGCATTTATCTCTATTATAAGATACATCTTGATCTTCATTCGGTGTTACTCTCGGAACCAAACTACTCCCAACTTCTAACCATGTTTCACTGTAATACTTTGGAACAAGAGAATGCGCCATAGAATGTAGTGGCGTATTACTCTTGTTCCACCTTGCTTCCAATACAGTTTGACTGACATTGAAAAAGGGGGAATCACCAGTAATAGCATCTAATCCTTCATGTTTAAAAATCTTTTCCCTAACCTCTTCTATCATAGTATCCCAGAAATCATATATCAAATGCAAACACGGAAAGTCAACATCACATTTTCTTATCATGTTATATATGGGGGTTGTGAAATTCAGAAAATACTCTATTTTGTCCCACCATCAATTAGAAATTACACATTCTTTAACTGTATCAGCTTTAGACTCTAAATGTGTCTTCCTAAAGGTTTTCCACTGAACATCTAATACCATCTTTTCAAGAGCATTTTTTACTTTAAACAATCGTTCCGCCATGATAACATGAGAGGCAAAGCGTGTTTCTGCTACCTTAGTAAGCATATGTTTGGAATAATTCTTGAAAATAGTTAGGGCTTTCCCATGATTCAAAATAAAAGTGACAACAGCATCACATTCAGACATCAAGGAAGAGATCCACTTACACTCATCATATTGGCTTGAGTTGATGGGTGGTTCACAGATTGCTTTGAGTGCCAAATTCAAAGAGTGTACGACACAAGGGGTCCAGAAGATGTGAGGATATTTAGCTTCAATACAAAAACCTGTTGCTTTAAAATTCCTGGAACTGTCAGTGATTATCTGAACAATGTTATCAGCTCCTTCTTCATCGATAACCTCTTGAAAGAGACTTGCAACATAGTCAGCATCTTTCAAGTTTCCACTAGTGTCAAAGGCTTTGAGAAACATTGAATTTTCCCCTGAAGCAGCCATGGCATTAATGAGAGGCCTCTTTTACCTATCAGTCCATCCATCTGATTACAATGATATTCCTTTCTTCTTCCAAGAATTTCTGAAATGCTGGAGCAGAGTATTCACATGTGTTTTCTCTTGCTGCAATAAAGTGAGTCTTAATCTGTTGTAAGTTGGTGGAACATACCTACTACATTTGCTGTTTGCCAGTTTAAGAACAAACTCACGGAAGCATGGATTTTTTACAGTTGAGAATGGGAGTGCAGAGGAGTAAATAAACCTAGGGCTGAGCATCGGGTCAGAACCGACCCGAACCGAAAAAACCGAGGACCGAAATTCATGAAAAACCGAAACCGAAACCGAACCGATGGGCCGTCGGGTCGGTTCGGTTTTTGTCGGTTCGGTTCGGTTTTGTCGGTCTAAGTGTATTTTGGTATGTTTTTGTCGGTTTTGGGCCGAACCGAACCGACCCGAAACCGAAATAATATAAAACCTGAAACCGAAACCGAACCGACGGGCCGTCGGTCCGGTTCCGTTTTTGTCGGTTCGGTCGGTTTCGTCGGTCCGGTTTGGTTTTGAACCTGCGGTGCTCAGCCCTAAATAAACCGAGCACATTCCTTATCTAACTCATCTCTTTCTATAACATTAAAACATGATTCAACTGTACTTTTTTTCCTTTTTGGTTGCATCAAGTCAGAACAAGGAGGAAGGGTCACATAATCGAGTTTCCTCTTTGCTTCAAAAGATACTTGAGCCTTCTTATCTTCTGCCATAGCATGTTCTTTCTGAATCTGATCTTTAATTTCATAATTGATTTTCATACATGGTTGTACACCATGACCAGGTAATTTTAGGAGATGGGCTTTCACTTTTGCGTAAGAACCTGTAACCTTTTTATCACAGTAGTTACAGGTTCATTTTCTATTTCCACCACTACCAGGATTTTGAACAACAGTGACATGGTTCCACAATGGTTTATCATCATATGAGGTTACTTGAGATGGACTAGGACGTTTTGGGATAGAGGAAACAGGTGAAGCCATGATTATGGAAAGATTTGAGTAGAAGAAAGATTTGGTTGAAGTGCGAGGAGAAGGAGATTCTTGACTTCATATTTATAGCTGAAAAAGGGAAGGAATTGAAGTTTGATAGATTAAAGAGGGAAACGAAGAGTCTGATATTGGAAGCAGAAGAAAATTAACTAGTGACTCTAGTCTATCAACAAGCTGAATGATTTTCTTTTTAGGAAATGAATATCTTTAATTGAAAGAATTGAATGAATCATGGGTAATAGGAATGATTTACTTTGTTGATATTTCCTATGCTACAACAGTTCAATCATGCGTGTAACAATGTCTATCCTTTCCTCTTTATTTTTTTATGTTTTTTTTAATTTATTTTTTTGGGTGCAATTCTTTTTTATTTTCTTTATTAACTTTGATCAATTAGGGTAATCTTGTTATCTCTTATTCAATCTATCATGCACGATCAATACGTCTTTCGGTCATAGGAATCAATCATAATTGTTTATCGATCATGCGTGTAACAATGTTCATATATTGCCATGATCAATTAGGGTAATCATGTTATCTCTTATTCAATCTATCATGCACGATCAATACGTCTTTCGGTCATAGGAATCAATCATAATTGTTTATCGATCATGCGTGTAACAATGTTCATATATTGCTATGATAAATTAGGGTAATCATGTTATCTGTTATTCAATCTATCATGCATGATCAATACATATATCGGTCATAGGAATCAATCATAATTGTTTATCGATCATGTGTGTAACAATGTTCATATACTGCCATGATCAATTAGGGTAATCATGTTATCTCTAATTCAATCTATCATGCACGATCAATACGTCTTTCGGTCATAGGAATCAATCATAATTGTTTATCGATCATGCGTGTAACAATGTTCATATATTGCCATGATCAATTAGGGTAATCATGTTATCTCTTATTCAATCTATCATGCATGATCAATACATCTATCGGTCATAGGAATCAATCATAATTGTTTATCGATCATGCGTGTAACAATGTTCATATATTGTTTGATCAATTAGGGTAATCATGTTATCTCTTATTCAATCTAACATGCACGATCAATACGTCTTTCAGTCATAGGAATCAATCATAATTGTTTATCGATCATGCGTGTAACAATGTTCATATATTGCCATGATCAATAGGGTAATCATGTTATCTCTTATTCAATCTATCACACACGATCAATACGTCTATTGGTCATAGGAATCAATCATAATTGTTTATCGATCATGCGTGTAACAATGTTCATATTCTTTGATTATTTAGGATAATCATGTTATCCCTTGCTCAATCTATCATGCAGGATCAATACATCAGTCATAGGAATCTCTTATAATCGTATATTATTATTTCTTATTCAATCTATAAGTTATGCATACATACTTTCTGTGGATTTTTTCGTTAAACAATTGCATTTTTTACCAATAAAAAAAAAATCCTAAAAATTTTGCTGTCTATATGGTACTTCTATGCTTCGTATTCTCTCTTTTTTTTTAATATTTTTTGAAAGAGCTAATGTACTTGTGCATATCTATATGGTACTTCTATCAAAAAAAATATAAATGGCTATCTTGATCTCTTCCTCTTCTCTTTGATAACTAACTATTAATTTAATTGTTGTGCAATGTATAATAATAATAATAATAATAATAATAATAATAATAATAATAATAATAATAATAATAATAATAATAATAATAATAATAATAATAATAAATAATTTTCTCTCTTAAAAAAAAATAATAATAATTCATTTATTTCTTTCATACTCTTTCTTTTTCTTTCAAAAGTAATATTTTTATTGTTAATTACTCTCATACTGTCCATTAGTCCAATATTCATTTTTTTTTCTTTTAATATGGTTATTTTTGTGTAAAGTTTGAAATTTAAAATAATAATCTTTTAATTTGGTTATTTTTGTGTAAACTTAATTAAGGGTGATTTTTTTTTTTTTTTTTTTTTTGGACGAGAAGGGTGAGTTTTCAATCCATTATTCATACATTTTTTGGTTAATCTGTTTGGATTTTGAAGTATATATATAATAATTAAATTAATCTTCTTTAATAGTTTAAGAATGAAAAAGTTAAACAATACAACATTGGGAAAAACCAAGGAAAAAGTTGAAAAAAATAAAGCAACAGTGTTATTGTTGTCCTTTTATTAGCTACGTGCCACCCCACATGACCATACATTTAAACACTATTTTCTCTCTTTCTTCTTCAATTGCTTCATTCAACCTTCATCTTCCCCATCTCAACTTTTCAACAGGTAAACCATGCCCAATCTAATAGCTTCAAAAACTTATTTGGACTATCTTTTCATGAAAGGCAAACATTTTTGGGGGGGAAAATGACGAAAAATCCTTAAAAATCTAGAAATTTTACACTGCAAAGGTTTTGGGAGGAGGGGCACGTGCCCACTGTGCCCCCTCCCTATCTCCGCCTCTGAACAGCCGCGCCCACTTTCTCCTCCCCGCGTCCCGTCCGGATTCCGCATCGGTACCCGCGTCGCACCGGGTCGACACCAGTACGCCGGGGATGTTAGCCGAGTCCGAGCTTCCCAGGGTGAAGGTGAAAGGGTTTGCTGAGCCAAGGATGCATCTGCCAATAAATAAAGAGGATCCAAATCCATATCCTCTTGCTCATCCTCTGATTCAATTACTAGCTTCCTTTTCCTCTTTTGCCCTAGCTGAGCTTCCAAATCCTGAACCCTCCCAGTCAATTGAAGGATTTCATCACCAAGTGTTACCTTTGTATCTGCAAGCTCCTTTTTCAGATCACCAACTTCATTGACATACCTGTTGAGCAAAGCATAGACATTTGTGAGTGTAACAGGGTCCTCAGCTCCATCAGCAGGATTACCTGATGACTTGGGAGCTTCATAGGACCTAGCAGGAGAAACATGGAGACCATCAGCAGTATGGAGTTCCTCAACAAAAGACTCTCTAATTGGACTAGAAGTCTCCTGTGTGTGGAAAGCAGATGGCTATCTATGGGACTCAAACACATATGTAAACATAGGTTCAACATTAGGTTCCTCAGTGGTAATCCTAGGTTCAATGAAGGGCTCATCTATAGGTTCCTCTGTAATCACTAGGTAATCAATGATCCTATGAGAGGATGGTGAAGCAACATCTGTATCAACATCAGCAGAAAAGACTGGTCCCTCATCCTGAGTGATAGGCCTAGGGGATGGTAAAGGCTGGTCATCAGTAGCAACTGATGCAGTTGCATCAGCAGCATTGGATGTGCCAGCATCATTAGCTGCTGATGCACTTGCATCAGCAGTATTTGATGTGCCAGCATCCGCAGCTTCTGGTACATTTGCACTAGCAGCATCTGGTATAGGTGGATTACCACCACCAGTAATATCCCTTGCATCAGTAGCTTCATTGCCAGGGGGCAACATAGCAGCTAACAAAGGCCTATGTACCCCAGTATAACCACTTGACATATTTGCAAACACCTTAGAAGTTAATACAACTATAGGCCTATGTGTTCTATTTTGTGTATCAATACCTATTATAATTTGAAGAAACCTATGATACATTAAGAACTTATTTTTACCAGCTTTAACATTTCCAACCAAACCCTCAAATATAAATCTAGAAAAGTTAAAGGTAGTACCCTGTGATAAACAAACAATGCCACAAGCAAGATTGGCTGAGAACTGGTCCCATCCGCCTGACTTAGGACTTAAGCATTGAAGGAGAGTGTGGACCAAAAACCTCCATTTTGGACATAGTCTGTTCTTTTTCCAAATATTTGTGCCATCAGGTCTATAGCCAATATCCACTAACCCAGTAAGAATTACATCAGTGTCAGAATGAAATTCACCATCAGCATCATCCAATTGAAGCTTCATTCTGATCAAGGACTCTGTAACCACATATTCTTCCCCATCATAGTCGCCACTAGCTCCGTGAGATGACCTTCCCGAGTGCGTGTTGCAGCAGTTGCCCAAAATTGTTGGACCAAAGATTCACAAACAAGAGATGGGTAATGGGTGAGGGCAAATCGAATTTTAGACCTCAGCAAGAAATCCACCATTGGATCATATATCTCATGACCCTTTGCTTTACCCAAGTATGCCACTTTATTGTGATCGCTTTTGAAAATAAGGGCCGCCATTGAAGATTGGAGATGTTAATAGAGAAGTTAGAAATGAGAGGGTATGAACTGTGAGATTTTGACCAGTGATCGAGAAGTTGGGAGATGGGTTGATTTTAAAGTGAGAGGGAATCGGTTATTTTAGGCGTGGGATACACACGTTAGGTTATTTAAGGTAGTTACCTAATGTGGAAGTTAATTGGTAATAATCGTGGAGAGAATCTTTGACCAACTGTGACTTTAATTACATCCCAAATAAAAACCCAAAATTAACACCGTCAGCAGGAACCATAAGTCAAATAGTAGAAAGTCATAGTCAATCAGCAGAATCCCTATTTGGTTTGACTGCGGTCAACGAGAACCTCTGTTCAGCTGGAATGAGTCATCAGCAGAAATGACATTCAATCCGTAGAAACAACCCATCCGTAGAAACAACTTCTCTTGAAAATATCTTCTTATAGTCAACTATCCGGCAGTTAATATCTTTCAATTTTACTCTCCAACCGCCTCACATTAACTCGCATTAACTTCAAATTGAAGTTTGACTAGTCTATAAAATGGCCTCAAATCACACTTAGCTCTTATCATATTATCACAAATCCATAAGTATACACCAAATCCTCCCCAAATCAATACCAACAATGAACCCCCAATCCCAACATTGTGGAAATCCCATCCTACTCATCATCCGATTCAGAACCCAATTCATCATGGCTATCATACTTTCCTGCAAACGTACGTCCAGGATTCCGCACCAAGGAGCAAGCACGAAAAGGAAGACATGATCCAAATCCTGAAGAGGAGCCACACTGGTTGTCCTTTTTCCCTCCTCCTGATCAGATGCCATCCTTTAATCCCAATGTGCCACTTGGCCAATACTTTCCATCTATACCACCAGACACCGAGTCCCCCGCTGAAGAAGGACCTTCCCAACCAAGAGTAGAGCCACCTCCTGTGTCAGAGATCCTCAAAGGCGAGTTTGAGAGGGTAGTGGCTGGGATGAGTAGGATACCGGTTCCTGAGAATCCTCAAGAATCCCAAAAACGGACAGGGCCACTGAAGGTGGTGCTTTCACTTGCCTGTCCAAAGGTATGGGACCAGAAGATGCAGGCAAGAGGTGTGCACAGGAAGATGCCGGATGTCAAGGGAAAGGGCAAAGGAAAAATGGATTAGAGTGATGATTGTGTAGGTGTAGTGTAGGTTGTGTGTTTTGATGTCCTCTGTTTATCATTGTAATAATATTGACTTGAATAAAACTGGGGTTCCTTTAATTTTATTGTACTGATGTGTCCCATTGTCATCAGCAGAAACAGAAGTAGCCCAGGTCTATCAGCAGAAACAAATATCTGCACAACAATCAAACAAAACAAAAACACACAAAACAAACTAAACAAGTGAAAGTTAGTATAACCAAAAATATACAACATATGTAAAACATATCAACCAGCAGTCACAGAAATCCAAGAAACATGTGCTTTCAGCAGAAACACTATCAGTAGAATAAGTGTCCACCAGCAGAAATGAGATTCCAATATCTGCAAGAATGATTAGAATACAAATAATACAATAATAAGCCTCCCCTCAAACAAAGCAATCAAGGGTTAACCATCCCAATGTGGACAACTAAGTGATTAAACCTAGGTCCATCAAAAGCCTTTGTTAACAGATCAGCCACATTATCATCTGTATGGATTTTAAGCACCTGAATTAAGTGTTTCTCATTTGCATCTTTGATAAAGTGGTGCCTAATTTCAATGTTCTTAGTTCTTTGATGAAATACTGGATTTTTTACAATGGCAATAATACTTTGGTTATCAATAAAGAGTTTGGTGTTCATAAAGTTGTACCCATAATCAAGCATCTGATTTTGTATCCAAAGTACATGTCCACAACAATTAGCAGCAGCAACATACTCTGCTTCTGTAGATGAGGTAGCGACAATGGTTTGCTTCTTGCATTGCCAAGAAATTAACCTTCTACCAAGAAATTGACAACCTCCAGTGGTGGACTTTCTATCAAGATTGGCACCAGCATAATCACTGTCACTGTAGGCTTCCAACACAAATGGAGACTCTCTTGGATACCAAAGACCTAACTTGGGTTGGCCTTTCAGATATTTAAAGATCTTCTTCACTGCATTTAGGTGGGAAGTCAATGGAGTGACTTAATGTCTAGAACAAGCACTAACTGCAAATGTGATATCAGGCCTTGAAGCTGTTAAATACATAAGTTAACCAATCATGGATCTGTATAGGTGAACATTCACTGCTTCATCAGGTTCATTCTGATTCTTAGGCTTGGGAGGTTCATAAGGTGTAGTTGCAGTCCTTAAATTCTCAAAATCAAATTTCTTGAGAATATCTTGCACATGCTTTTCCTGATGAATAAAAATCCCTTCAGGCTTCTGCTTCACTTGTAACCCCAAGAAAAGGTAAGCTCCCCCATAGCACTCATTTGAAACTCACTCTTCATTAAATTTTCAAATTCCCTGCACCAAGTTTCTTTTGTGGAACCAAAGATGATATCATCCACATAAACTTGAACAAGAATGATATCTCTGGAGTTCTTTTTGATGAAGAGTGTTTTATCAATGGCTCCCCTTTTATAACCATGCTTCCAAAGGAAGGTTGATAATCTTGCATACCAGGCTCTTGGAGCTTGACGAAGACCATAGAGAGCTTTTACAACCTTGTACACCTTCTTTGGATGTTGAGGGTCTTCAAAACCTTTAGGTTGAGTCACATACACTTCCTCATCAATCTTACCATAAAGAAAGGCACTTTTGACATACATTTGGTAAACCATAAAGCCCATATATGAGGCAAAGGCCAAAAATAGTCTTATGGCCTCAACCCTTGCTACAAGGGCAAAGATTTCATCATAGTCAATGCCTTCTTCTTGTCTGAAACCTTAAGCAACCAATCTTGCCTTATTTCTGACAACAATACCCCTTGCATCCCTTTTATTCTTTAGACTCCACTTAGTTCCAATTGCAAATTTTCCTTCAGGTAGATCTACAAGTATCCATATATCTTGATTCTTAAATTGTTGCATTTCTTCTTGCATGGCTTCTACCCAACTAGGATCACCTAGAGCTTGTGCAATACTGGTTGGTTCAACTTGAGATAAGAAACAAGCAAACAAACAATGTTGTTGATCTGTGTGATTGTCTCTTTTCTGATTAGTGACATAAGTGATGAAAGCACATTCACCAAACTTTGTCTTTTTCACTGAACTCCTCGTTTGAACCATTGCATTGGGATCTCCAAGAATCTGGGATAGAGTCTGAATAGTGTTTATCCTCTTAGTTGCATTGGGGTTAACTTCTACAGTTGGCTGAAGGTTGTTAAGAGTTGGAGCAAAATCATCATCATATGAAGAGGAGTTAAAGATGCCAGCACTTTGTTGATGATTACCAAGATCTGAGGGGCTTGGAAATTGTGTGAATGGCTCTTCAAAGCTTAGGGATGTCTTTAGAGGATTGGTGGAAGGAGCAGCAGAACCAGGAGAATCAGTAGTAACACCATCAGCAGAATTGGTGTTACAGGAGTAACAGGAGAACTATCAGTAGAATTGGTAGGAATATCAGCAGCAGGTGAACCATCAGCAGAAACAGAACCATTACCAGCAGAATCCATGTTCCTGCTGGTGTCAAGAGCAGTTTGTCTCAAGAGTGCCTCAACATCTTTTGCAAACTCAAAACCAAGTCTTTCTGCTTCTTCATTTGCTGCATGTTCTTGTTGTTGAAGCCTAGCAAGATCTTCTACATAACATGAATCATCTCCACTCACACCAGAAGTATCCTTCGGACAAGAACCTGAAAGAGTGTTAACAGGAAAAGAAGGTACAACAATTGGTTGTTCATCATACTCAGAGTCAGAGTCAAAATCCACATCCAGGGAACCTGCAATGTTAGATTAGTGCTCTTGAATACCTACTCACTACAGTAATGGCTTTGTAGGAAGCTTTGTGTTGCTTCCCTTTGTTGCAGGCAACACAATTGTGTTCATTTGTGAAGATTTTGGAAGGAAGACCTTGGACCAAACCATGTTTTGCCAACTTGTTGATGGTCTTGAAGTTCACATGAGCCATCCTTCTGTGCCATTTAGTAGACTCATCCAAGGATGCTTTAGCCACAAACAAGCTAGATTTCCTTCAGGCTGGACATCATTCAAGTTGGAAGTGTAGAGATTGTGACTCCTTGGAACTCTTAGCAAATTCTGACTGTCGTCAGGTAGCTTGATGTCCTTAGAAAGCACAAGACAATCCTGCTCAGTGAAGAGAACATTGTTCTTTGTGTCACAGATTTGTGAGACAGAAAACAAATTGAAGTTTTGTAGCTCTTTCACATAATAGACATTTTCAAAGTCCAGCTTGGAGGTCCTAATAGTTCCTTTTCCTGTGATTCTTCCATCTCCTCCACTAAATGTCACTGTGCCTCCATGAATGGGCACAAAATCATGCAACCTCTCTTTATTCCCTGACATGCTTCTGGAACAACCACTATCTACAATACCTACATCTTTACTTTTAAGAGGATGATCCTACAATAAAACAAGATATACAACAACATTAGTATCATAGGGAGACTCAAGTCATAAATGACTTGAGCCTGCCTTGTGGATCATTAGAGTGAAGCCATGTAGATGAATGAGATCCACCATTGTTCTTGGATCCCCTTTTTGCGGATGGTCTATATTGTCTCCAAGAACAACCTGCTGAGGGCTTAACAGCAGTATCCCAGTATGCCCCTCCCATGTACATTGGGTCATAAAAACCAGGCCAAAAACCATTATTAAAGTAAGTACTATGTGGTCTGTGAAATGGTCTATCAACATGCCTTTTCCAACTAGAAGGAAAAGGTCAACCAGCAGAAACTGGATTATCAGCAGAAACCACCTTATCAGCAGAAACTGATTTATCAGCAGGAATGGATCTGCTAGTTTTATTTGTTGCTTGTGGAACAAATGAAGGAATAGCATTGACATTATTCCACATTGGTCTAGGTCTCTGTTGGTTAGTGCAAACACCCATTCTCTTCTCATGAAAATCACAATCCTTAATAAGATGAAATTTACTACCACAAACAAAACAGGTCTTCCATTTAGAAGATTTGTTCATAACATGAGATGTCTTATTACAAACAAAATTATTCAAACCAAAACCAGAAACTGAATTGTTTTTCACAATCTTAAAAGAATTGATTTTCATAGAATCAAAAGATAAGTCTTCAAGAGAAGCTGTCTTTGAAGTGGATTCATCAGCAGCAACTCTTGGGGAGAAGTCAACAGACTTGCAAGAAGACTTGGGTGAGGGCTTGGGTGAGTCAGACTTGACACTTGAGTAACAACTGGCAAAGCTATTGGTATTGGTCTCTGATGACTTATCACTGAAAGAACAAGATACAAAGTCATTAGATTCATTGCTAGAGTCAGGTAAGTCAGCAGACTAATTGCCAGTTTCCATTTATGATTCAATTAAATTTAGGTGTGGTGAGGTTGGCATAAAGGTTCCTGTAATGGTGGGAGAAACATTATGCATTTCTTCCTCTTTAACAAACATAACATGTGTTTGAAATTGCAAAGGAGGTTCAGGGTCTAATGTACTAGGTTCATTAGGGCCATAAATTTCATCTGGCCCTATGTAATCTCCGAACCCTAAAGCTCTTTTAGACCTCATGGACTGACAAATGTTAATTAATTTCTCAAGATTTTTAGCTCCCTTTTGCCACTTCATACAACCTGTTACTTCATTATCAAATTTAACCTGCAATTCTTGTTTTTCTAAATCAACTTTTTCTTTTTCTTTTTCAGAGAACTTCAACAGATTTTTTATATTTTCTAAGTCTCTTTCTAACACCTTAATTTTTTCTTCATAAGCTAATTGATTCTTTTGGAACCAAACTTTTTGTTGCTCTAAAGTTTTAACTGCCCCTTTATAGGCTTGTACCTTTATATAGCATTCTTTATATTGGGGTTCCATTGCATCAAAAGCTTTCTTAAGGTCATTATATCTACTATCACAACCAAAAACACACTGGTGTACCTGAGATAAGATTCCCATCAGGGCAAATTCTTCAGACTCATCTTCAGTATCACAACCTGCCAGCAATGAGTAGAGCTGAGAAGCACCACTATCCACATCTTCAGGATCATGCTCCTTCCAATTAACACAAGAATCCACATATACTAATGCCTTGGATTGTCTAGCATCCACTTCACTCTGCTTGTAGGCAGAGTACCTTGTCTTATCATCAGCCTTCCTTTCAATGCAGTCTCTAGAAAAGTGACCCATTTGACCACAAGAGTAGCACTTAACTTTCTTTTTGTCAAACCTGGCTGGATCCCTTCCTCTGAAGTTGAGCTTCCTCCCAGCCTTCTTCTCAAACCTTTTAACCTGAACTGAAAGCATAGCCATCTGCCACTTCAAATTCATTTCATCCAAGTCTAATTTATCTATTTGCTCAAAATCTTCAAAAGCCAGTTGTTGTTGTGGTTCATAGTCAGCAACAAATGAATGGAGTACATCCTCTAACACACTACCAGATTGTGGATTATTCTTTGGTCCAGTAGAGGGTTTGGAAGATGATTTTGATGAAGAACTTGGACTTGATGTATGTGTCAACCTGTTTGAAGTAGTGCTAACAAAGGCTGAGTGAGTAGGAGTTGAAGAAAAAGTAGAATGCCCCTTGATATCAAGCTCAAGAGCTCTGAGCTTGTTGTAGAGATCATCAAAGGAGAGGTACTCAAGGCCACCTTTGGATTTAAGTGTGATGCTGACCTGGGACCAAGAATGAGGTAAGGCTCTTAAGAATTTGGAATTGCAATCCTCATTATCAGGCTTGGCCTTCAGCTGATTCAGTTGACTCAAGATCTTCTGAAATTTGTAATACCCCTTGTGTATGCCTTCTTCCTCTAATATCTTTAATTCCTGGAACTCCTGCTTAAGCATGGACTTCCTCATTCTCTTGGACTCTCATTTCCTCCAAACCTAGCTTTGATGGCTAACCAGATATCTTTGGCATCGTCAAGATAGTGAAAGTCTCCCATATGATCATCTGGTATAGCCTGAAGCAAGATGGTTCTTGCTTTGTTTTCTCTTTGAACTGCAATAATTTCATCAGCAGTGGTTGGAGGAAGAATGGTAATGTTACCATCAGGATCTCTTCCAGTCTTTTTCAAGCTGTTGCCATTCTTGATCACATTCCAGAGATTGTGGTCACTGTTAGTGATCCAATTTTCCATCTTCATCACCCATATCTCGTATTCATCCTTCTTGAGATAAGGGAACTTAGCATTGCTGCTGGTAAGAGTAAGTTGCTGAATTGGTTGTGTTGAAGTGTTGTTTTGTTGAGTGACCTTAGTGTCATCAGATGATGCTGCTGCTGACATTGTTTTAGTGTGAAGGGGTGTGAAAGAAAAGTTGGTCTATGTGCAGAGACTCTCCCGAGGCTCTGATACCATTTTTTGGATCTAAACCTTGATAGATCTTTGAGCCTATGGATCGATGGTATGCCAATGTAATCACAAGCACACTATATGGAGAATCTCTATGAAACTTGTATTGTAACGGAATTAAAACACAAGTAATAAACATGAATAACTAAGAACTCTTGATCCTCTATGGATCTATATTAATCACTAAAGATTACAATGTATTGTCGTACATAGTACATAACCAGGTGTTCCATTTATACTACAAGGAACCCTAAACCTTTCTTACAAGAAACGTATAAACTAAAACTATACAAGATATTCTATGTATCTTGTCCTAAAATAAGCTAAACATATTCTACGGATGATCAATATCAGTAGAAAGTCTCTATCCGCAGGAACCATACTATCAGTAGAAATCACTAAACAGGAGCCTGTCAGCATAAACTATCAGCAATAACTTTAATAATTCCTAACACTAAAACTTGTACGTTTCCAGCAAATGAATTCCCAAAGACCTAATAGTCAAAAAGAAAGGATTTAAGACAACAAATGATACAATGTGCATGAAATAAAGGGCTAAATGACCTTTAAAAACGGTATGATTTTGCACCTCATCATTGAGTCCAACATGCCAGACCTTGTCTTCGCATGCTTGGTTTATTAAAAACGGCCTTTTTCTTCCCTGACAACGTTTGTTCTTTCAATACATATTCGTACATGATATTTAAGATGTTTTGTAATATCATAAGTGGTTTAGTACTTAGATTATTTCAAAATGTGTAGTCCCGTTTTATAAAACCCCACTCACAGCCTTTTATAAAACCCAACTCAAAATATTTTATAAAACAAGTTCAACACTTACAGGTTTATGTTGTCATAAAACAATAAAATGAAAGTAACAATTGTTTATAAACTTTCTTGTGACTTGACTAATTGCTAAATGAGTTTACTCCCTTTTGAACAATAGGTTAAGCTCACTTTAAGTGTTTCGGTAAAACACTTTCCTCTATGTAGGTTAATGATTTATAAAATATGCAAAGTTTTTAACTTAGTTGAATCAATGTAATTAGTTATAAGTTAATTATGGAATTAAAAAGATTATAACATTTGGGTAAAGGGACAACCCCGGGTAAATTTATTACTCTAAAAAAATATTTAAGTACAAAGGATGTGGGTGAATCCCACATCTAGACCCGTAACATAGACGGGAAAACAAACGCACCAATTGTGCTTCAAACCAAACCTATCATAAGAAAGACAAACCAAACTTATGAACAACTACTATATGGATACGAAATAAGAAGCTAACGTCTAAACTGACCACGAAGATTGATATCCATTACTTCACAATAAGCCCGCTGTTCCTTAGTTAAACCTTCAAGGTTATAAGTGTCATATAGATCACAATCTTCATCCTTAAGTAAACTAGCATCATATGCACCTCCACTAGCCATAAAATGAGCTGTCTCATTCTATACATCTTCGACCTCATCACTACCACTATCATCCAAAACATGATTTGCCTCTTTATCGGTATTACCAACATTCTCAGTAGCCTCCTTTTGCAAAGGTGATGAGACGAAAAGTGTTACGCTTTTAGGGGGTCATTTAATCCCTAATTCGTATAAATGTGATCAAATATTGCCCTAAATCGTTCCTTTTGTCATTTTAGGTACTTTTGAGAGGAATTCTGGAAAACATGCATATTCGGACGGTTTTGGAGCATGAAAGTGAAGAAAACGAAAAAGTCTCAAAAGATGAAGATTTACAACCTGACGGCGTCAGAAGTCACAAGGTGACGCCGTCAGAAAGTCTTGACAAAAGAGTGGAAATCAATTTTCAAATGACAGGCCAGAGAAAATTGGGATTTAACACCTGACGCCGTCAGGTGTTGGGAAAAGTAGGCCGTCAGGAGTAAAGTTAAAGAGTGACGGCCCAGAAGGGTTTATAAGGTGACGGCGTCAGAAGTGGATCTAGGCCATCCGAGAAAACTATTGGCGGCGAGCTGATGGCGTCAGCCCTTATAACCTGACGCCGTCAGAGTGTAAAATCTATATATAGTTTTTTAATTTTCATTCATTAGGGTGGAACTTTGTGGAGAACTTTTAGAGAAAACCCTAAAGACGAATTTCCTGTACTTTTTAGGGTTTCCAACCCTTGGAACCCTCATGCTTAATTAAAGATAAGTCTTCACTTTAATTCAATCAATATGTCTATGTGTTGGTTGATTATCTCTTTTGCTTGTCTTTTAATTAACATGTGTAGCTAAATTTTCTAGTGTTTGCTTAGATCTAATGAAACCTAACTATTAATTATTGGTTGATTGGTCTAACATTGATTGTTCCATCAATGTTAGGCTCAAGAAAACTGGCCAACCTCCTTTATGGTAACGTGCTTGAACGTCTTGGGAAACATGTAGCCAAGGCATACTAGGCTATTAAGGTAGTATTTAACGCATGAGCCACTGTTTACAACCCCTATGGTTGTGCCGTGCATGGCATAGGGCGAGATAAGAGCTCATAGAATTGGAGAGATATGTATGCCACTCCATGAGTTATTAGGAATACACCCTTCATCCACACAAGTAACACACATATCAATTAACCGGTAAAAGATAGTTAGGGAGTAATGAAATCTAAGTAAACACAATTTTCTCCATATTGTTTTCACAACCACAATAGTTTAGATATTTATTTTATTTTAATTTGCATAAGTAGTAAACTTGGGTTAGTTGACTAGCAACTAATTCCGCCCTTCCTCTAAAAACCGAGATTTTAATTGCTTTCAAAAAAATATAAAAATACAAAAAGAATCTTCCTTCCACCCTTAGACCTATTAGAGTAGCTTTTCTATCCTAACGAACACTATTCCCTGTGAGAGAACGATCAATCCCCCGTACTTACCACTATCCTATACTACATCGGTCAGGTACACTGCCTGGTGGGGTTGTAAGCCTCTTGAGATCCCTCGAGAGGTAAAACCTGTTGTAAGGTCACAAAACCACGCATCAAGTTTTTGGCGCCGCTGCCGGGGAATAGTTATTGTTTAGGTAGAATTTTTATTTCTTTAGGTCTACTCACTAGATTCCTTTCTAGTGAGATTTTTATTTTCTTTTTCTAGGATTTTCTTTAGTCTATCTTTTTCTTCGTGTTTTTGTTCGTAATCTTTACCATCCGCCATCATGGAAGGTGGTAACATCCTTGATCCCAACAACCTAATTCAACCAAACCACCCACCACAACCAAACCAACCTCCTAGACCCCGCACCTTAGGAGAGTATTCCCGACCTAGCCACCTTGGCTATCGAAACACCATTGAGCTCACTCAAGGAGCCAATGTCACTCCCTTGCGATCCGACACCATCCGGTTGGTGCAAAGCGGATGCGCATTCCATGGACTTCGTTCCGAAGATCCAAACCAACATCTCAAGGATTTCCTCAAAATCGTAGATTCCATAGACCTTGATGTTGCAACTCGAGAGACGACCCGATTGCGTCTCTTCCAATTCTCTCTACGGGACCAAGCTAGTCAATGGCTTGAGCGACTTCCCGCAGGATCCATCACCTCTTGGGACGATCTCACAACTCGTTTCCTTGCTCAATTTTTCCCACCGGGGAGAACTACCAAGCTAAGGAATGATATCTTGGCGTTCCAACAACGCCAAGGCGAAACCCTCTACGAGGCATGGACTCGATTCAAGGACTTACTCCAAAAAGTCCCTCATCATGGCATAGACCTTTGGCTCCAAGTCCAAATCTTCTATGACCACATCAATCTCCACACGAGGCAAACCATTGACCAAGCGGCCGGTGGCAAGCTACGTGATCTAAGTGCGGAACAATCATGGGATCTCCTAGAAGACCTTGCTCTATATGACAACGAAAGTTGGAATGATCCTCGTGATTTGAATAAAACGGTCAAGGCAATATCTTTGCCTTCGAATAATTCAAGCACTTCCGACCGTAGGATCATAGAACTTGAAGACCAAGTCAAGTTTCTCATGAAATCCTACGAAGCTCCTAAACCTTCAAGCCAAGTGAACAAAATCACTTCTTCATGCGAATTATGTAATGGTCCCCACGACACTCGTGATTGCATGGAACTCCCCGAACAAGCTTTTGCGGACTACGCATCCACGCGTACCAACGGAGCGGGAAATAAGTGGTACACTTTCAAACCCGAGCCAAACCCCTACGGAGATTCATACAACCCCTCATGGAAAAATCACCCCAACCTTAGGTGGAAGTCAAATCAAAACGCACCCCAAAACAATTCTTCCAACCCACCTAACCGGTTTCAACCCAATGGTAATTCCTCAAACCGTACTTTCAACAACAATCCTTCCAACAATTATGGTAGTACCAACAACTTTGAAGGATTGATGTCAAATTTTATGGCATCTCAAGAAGCTCGTATAGCTAAATTCACATCCGAGTTTAATCAACAACAAGTAGAGATGACCAATAAGATTGACAATTTGTTGAAAGCCCTCAACAACCAAGTGCTATCACCCTCACAAAAGGACGCTAGAAACATTAATAGCGGACCCCAAATCAAAGACCCTTCTTCATCCAAACATGTCCACTTCGTCAACGTTGTGACCATTAGACCAATTGATAGGAGTGAGAATGATAACGAATCAAAGGATGATGTTAAGGAAATAGAGGATTATAGGAAGATGAAAGAAGTAGTAGAAGAAGAAGACTTCTTCAATAAGTTACCAACTAGGGAGGAGCGAGCATATCATAAGAACCTATTCGATGACTCCGAGACCCCATACATCCTAGGTAACCCAATTTTCAAGGTGGGCGATCCATCTAATCTAAACATACCATGTAACATCGGGCATTTGCATATTTGGAAAGCGTACATTGACCCTAGATCACCCATTAACATCATGACTAGAGCTCAATACAATTTGATAATGAAAAGTCAACTAGGGTATAGAGTGTTTCCCGATAAGTGATGGATTAGTAACTTCACGGGAAGAGTTAAAGGATTACCGGTTTATGTAGGAAACTTTACCTATGTCACCGACTTTGTGAATGTAGAAGATATCCGCCCAATAATCGATGCAAGTGTGACCCAAGTAGTCTTAGGCAAACCATTTATCGAGATCTCTAGAATGACTCATGAACCTTCCTTAGGGATAGTCACATTTAAGGATGAGACCGATGAGGTGAACTACCAAATGCCGTATAAGATAGAGCAATACCAACACTTGTCAAATGTTGAGAAGGAGCTCAAACAAGCGGTTTACTATAGGAATGATGAGGATAGACGTAGGGGAGTAGACTATGTCATGAAAAGGATTTTCGGTTTGTTAGGAACACGTTTCACGTATTACGAAGTGTCGGTCATTAGTTTGTAATTGGTTGTTACTTTAATATCATTATGTCTAGTATTTAATCATTTGGTTATGAAAGTTTGTGATGTAATTTCATGACATGGGAAAGTCCAAGGGGTGAAAAGGAAAAATAGTAAGAAGGATCTAGTGACCCTTGGACTCCCCTATATAAACTAATGTAAGCCCTCATTAGAGGGTGTTGGTTCTCTATTGCAATAACAATTTCCATTACACAATATTCATAGAGTTCCTTCCATTTTTCTTCTTTATTCTTCTAGTCTCTTCTCTCTTATTCTATCTTCTTCTACATTCATGAATCTATGGTTGAGTATGCTTAACATGGTGACCTAACAAGTGGTATCATTCGCCTAGGGATATTAGAGGTTGTTTTTTTTAGATTAGTTTGGGTAGTTTTGGTCTCGTTTGGTTTGATTTTGGTCTCGTTAGGAATCATTTAGTACTCATTATATTAGTTTTAAGGTCTTTACTAGTCTAGTGAAGGTTAATATTACGTTAGATTTAGTAAAACTTACGTTTCGTACTTTGTTAGAAACAGAAAAAGTTGATCAGAAGCGTGTTTTGGGTTTTGCGAGTAAGAGAATTTTAGGGTTTTGCGAGTATCAGTTTTTTTCTTGGTTTCTGCGAGTATCGTGTGTGGTGTCTGCGAGTATCAACCTTTGGTCTTGCGAGTATCATTTGGTATTTTGCGAGTATCGTTTACATTTTGGCGAGTAAGCCTTGAACATACCTTATCGTCTTTTGCGAGTAAGGTTTTATCTTGCGAGTATCAAAACGAAACTCTGCTCCATTTCTCTCTGATTTGCGAGTAAGGACGTTAATTCAGCGAGTATCATCTTTTAAGTCTTGCGAGTATCAAAAACCAACGTTAGCGAGTATCACTTATTCATCTTGCGAGTATCAAAGCTCTTAACTTAGCGAGTATAAGAATTTTTCTGCGAGTATCATTTCTTCAATTCTTGCGAGTAAGGAATTTGTTTTTCTGCGAGTAAGAAAGGTTTTAGATTGCGAGTAAAGAAAACTTTTGGGTTCTAAGTTTGCAAGTTTTGGACTTCCGTTTCGACACTCAACACTAATCTACAACAACAACCTACACCTTATCCTTTAAAGATCCATAGAAGCATAATCAATCATCATGTCTCGACCTCCATTCTACTTCTACAATCAACAACAACAACAACAACCACAATATCAACAACAACAACCGTATCCTCAACCGTTTCAGCAATTGTATCAACAACCGTCAATTTACCCTCAACATCAACTTTTAATGCATCAAGTGCAACAGCAACCGTACTTACAACCGCACATGCAAACCGTTTTACCACTACATAAGCAAACCCATTGGTTCGATCAGATGTGTGAAGCTATCACTAGTCAACAATCTCGTCATGAAGCAGGATCTCTTGATATACCACCAATGCTTACACCATGAAACTATGTTTAGTGGGTGAGCCGTTTCTTGCGTTTTCTTGAATTAAAGAAACCTCATGGCAAGTATATGAGGAAAGTTCTATTTGAAGGTCCATACCAATGGCCAACAAGAACGGTTCCGGGTGATCCCAATGCTACACCACCAAGACCTGAAACAGTAATCCCAGTTCCCGAATCACAACTCACTGAAGAAGAAAGACTTCATCATGAAGCTAATGAACTTGCAATGAGCTACATAGTCCAAGGAATTCCCAATCCAATCTTTCGAAGTATTGATGCTCAGAAAACTGCAAAAGATATGTGGGAACATGTTCACCTCTTGATGGAAGGCACTGAGTTGAATCAAGAAGATATGGAGTCAAAGCTTTATCTAGAATATGAGAACTTCATGATTGAATCAGGGGAATCACTCGAGTCTTACTATCATCGGTTCACCAACATCATCAATGATTTGGATAGAAACAATGTGAAACTTCCAAGGATTGCTATCAACACAAAGTTTCTAAGTTGTCTTGGTTATGATTGGCAAAAGTATGTCACGTTTGTTCGACAAGCGAAGAATCTTCATAATGCCACTTATGGTTTATTGTTTGACTATTTGAAGCATCATGAGAGTGAAGTAAACAAGGATCGTGCTCTTCGTGCAAGTTTGTCACCTTCTCCAACACCAAACTCTTTAGCACTTATGGCTCAATCACAATTCACTCCACAACAATCACATCAGGGTTTTGCTCAGGATCCGAATTACCTCACCTACCAACAACCACAATCTTCTCAGCAACTAGTTCCATATGATCCCAATCAGCAAGGCAATCTGAATATGTCTTATGACAACACTGATTCAATGTACTACTCCAACTCTACTAATGATGAAGATGATGAGGACTTCAACAGTCTGAACCAAGGAATTGCTCTCATTGCTAAAGCGTTCAGCAAGTTCTCAACCAAGTCCAACAATCGACTTCGTTCTTCATCAAACACCAGGAATCAAGCTGTTATTCAGGATGGTCGTGTGGAAGTGCAGAATCGTAATACTGGAAGGTTTGGGTCAGGAAGGAATATGGGTAATTATGGAGGAGGTCAAAGGGTTAACGCTGGTTATCGCAACAATGTTGCTGCTACTCAGAAAAGGGTTGAGATTGTGGAACAGGGTAATAATGATGCAGGGAAAACGGTTGTTCGATGCTATAACTGCAATGGGGTTGGTCACGTAGCTACTGCATGTCCTTCGCCACGTACTCAAGGAAGCAAGTACCACAAGGAGGCTCTACTACTTGCACTTCAGGATGAAGCACGTGGGAATGCTAGTAATGACAAGAACAACAGTTATATGGCTACAGCTCAGTCTGATGATGATATGGAGGATTTGGAAGCTAATGCTGCTGTGATGCTGATGGCTAATATGCAGGAACTTCAAGTTAATGATTCAGGCCCAGTGTACGACACTGACGGTCTGTCTCAGGTGGTGCAACTTGTACTTTGGATTGTTGATAGCGGCTGTTCCCGACACATGACAGGCAACCTCAAAATGTTAAAAAACTTTGTTGCAAAGTTCATCGGCACTGTCAGGTTCGGGAATGATCATTTTGCTGCTATCATGGGCTATGGAGATTATGTCACCGGGAACATCGAAATCAGTCGAGTTTATTATGTCGAAGGACTTGGACACAATCTTTTCTCAGTCGGTCAATTCTGCGATGGAGATTTGGAAGTAGCGTTTCGGGAAAAAACTTGCTTTGTTCGTGATCTTCAAGGAAACAATCTTATGTCCGGTAAACGTGCTAAAGGTCTCTACACCATTTCGTTATCCCATATGATTGCTACCTCTCCAATCTGTCTTCTTTCCAAAGCAACTTCAATAAAATCATGGTTATGGCACAAGCGTATGTCTCACCTAAATTTCAAAACAATGACGGATCTTGCTCGTCATAAGCTTTGAAGGTCTTCCTTGGTTTCGCTACTCAAAAGATCACTTATGTCTGGCATGTGAACAAGGGAAGAGCAAGCGAGCACACTTTAATTCTATCATTGAATCAAGTTCAAAACATGTTCTTCACTTACTTCATATGGATTTATGTGGACCAATGCGCGTGCAAACGATCAATGGGAAATGCTACATCTTAGTAATTGTTGATGACTATTCTAAATGGACTTGGGTTTACTTCTTACGTAGCAAAGATCAAGCCCCATCAATGATCTTCACCTTTCTCACCAAGATTCAGGTCCAACTGCGTAACACCGTCAGAATCGTCAGAACAGACAATGGAACTGAGTTTAAGAATCAGATTCTTCGAGATTACTTTGAGAAAGTGGGAATTGAGCATCAAACGTCGATAGCAAGATGTCCTGAACAGAATGGGGTTGTCGAACGTTGTAACCGAACACTTGTGGAAGCTACAAGGACAATGCTTATAAACGCTCAATTACCAGATTTCTTATGGGCTGAAGCTGTTTCAACTGCTTGTTATACACAGAATCGTTGCATGATCAATAAACGCCACAACAAAACTCTTATGAGCTTGTTCACAAACGCAAACCAAATGTTCAGCACTTTCATGTCTTCGGGGCTCTCTGTTACCCTCACAATGATCGTGATGATCTTGGTAAGCTCAAAGCCAAAGCCGACATTGGGATCTTCATAGGGTACTGTGAGCACTCCAAAGGTTTCCGAATCTACAATCATCGCACAAGAGAAATCCAAGAGACAATCCGTGCTAATTTCGATGAACTCTCTGATATGGCTTCTGAGCAAAACAGCTTAGGACCCGCAACCAACCGTCTTAACTTCCCAGATTCTTCAACTGAACCTTTGTCTCTCACTCGTAAAGAACTGAAACACTGTTTGCTCCACTGTTTGATGATACCTTTTCTCCGCGTGCTTCAGATGCGTCCACCTATTCCGCTGCTCCTCTCGTTGACCGAGTTACTCCTGATACATCTTCACCTACAACCACAACTGTAGGAAATGATGCACCACCAATGGAATCACCAACTACAGCAGAACAAACCGTTTCCACTAACGACAAAGCAGCTGAAGATCTGACTCCACCACAAGTACCCACTCCTGCTGAGTATGATCCAAATGCGTTCTTTAATCCCTTCGCACCAGTTCCGACTTATGAAGAGATTGCTGAATCATCTACACGCAATTTGGAACCTACCAACATGCAAAGTTTTTATCAACACCACCCTGCAACTCATAAATGGACAAAG